>ML291682.1:0-19348 GCA_005239495.1 Nicotiana undulata
TAGTCGTCTAAACTAGGTGCCGTCACGAGACCCAGTCGGAGGGAGAATTGGGTCGTGACAAAATCTGACTAAACCCAACTCAACAGATTTGTAGCCAAACTAAAACCAATATTATACATGTAAATTCATAAGTTTTCTAATTAAACAATAAATCAATAAGAAACACTCAACATCTAATTAAATGAAAAAAACCAAGTAAACAACTCACTTAAAGTTCATGGCATATTTTACAGAAATTGTCCAACCAAACTTACAAATACTCAGACAAATTAATCTTTAAAACAAATATATAACCCAAATAACACACAATTGGTACACAACTAATACGAAAGAGTTTATTTTATCACTGTGAAACGAGTCAAGGAGAATAAACATTAGAACTGATTGCCAGCGAATATGGTCTAAGTTACTACACAGTACTTCTCTAGTCAATCACGGCACAATTTATTTTCTGATCCTACAGAGGCTACTGCTAAGACCACAAGTGGACAACTTACATTTAGATGTAATCAATCTTATTCTCAACCTTAGGAGACCAAGCAGCAACTAAACTAGTGGATTGCCAGCAATAAATGAAGAGATAATGTCACCACTAAATTAAAAAGTGATTTCTGCCAAAGCTCTGTTTCTTTAAAACCAAAAGATAAATCAGACATGGATCATCCAATTCTATACATCGTAATTGGCGCAATCACGATCAAAGAACAGTCATATACTAATCTATAAAAATAAGAATTTAATTTGACCTTACAGAGTAGTGAAATCGGCAAGGCAGACAAGGAAGGTTCAACCAGGGGAACCATAAATATCAACATAGCTCTTCAATTCAGCTTCAAAATAAAGAGGAAACCGAAATCCGGCAAAGCGCCGATAACAGCAACATCAGAGAAGAGCAACAGCAGAGCAGAAACAACAACAGAGGTCGCCGGAAAATCAAATTTCCGGCCAAAAATTCTCAGTATCGGTTTGGTGAGCAGCTGGTCCGACAGCGGCTGATGGTCTTGTCGGCGGCGCTGGTTGGGTAAAGAAGAAGAGGTGATTCGCTGGTCTCTTCGATTGTTTTTCTGTTTTGGGTGAGAATCAGCGAGGAGGAAGGGGAGGGGGGACCGTCGTCGCTACTGTTTTCTCGTAGAAGATGAGATGGTGAGGATTGAATTTTTTGTTTTTTGGGTTTATTCAGTGAAATCGACGAAGAAGAAGAGCTCCCAGGGTGATGTGCCGTTTCTCATGGGGGATTTTTGATTTTTTTCGTCTATATTGTATCTAATTATGTCTTTATTATATAGATGAGGGGATTAGGGTTGTAATATGGGAAATTTGGTTAGACCTGAGATTTTGGGCCCTGATATTAGGCCAATTTAAAATAAGGGCAAATTTTATCTTTCAAAATAGCCATCTTACTACTAATTAAATTTCTTTTATCAAAATGACCTAATTAACATTTTAACTAATTAAATAAAATAATTGATTAAGCTAATGTATATTTTTTATGACTTTTATATATTAATCTATTAATTAAAGGGTAATTAATTTCTAAAAATGCGAATTAAACCTAAGATTATATGAAATGAAAAAATGTGACAATTTTTATGATATTTCTATGATTTTAAAATATTAAACATACATGAAATGCAACTGAATAAAGAAACGTTCCTAAAATTCATTAAAATCTATTTTTGATTTTTTTTGGAGTAATTTCCATGCGGTGCAAAAATTGGGTGTTCACAGTAGGAATTTTGGTGGGGAGCTCCCATGAAGTACCCACGCTGCTCCAGGAGTGTCAGCATCACATTTGAGATTTGGAAGTTGCCTGCACGGATTCTAGGCGGGACAATAGCACTTGCGTACCCCTCGTTTGGAAGTACCCGAGGGGAAACTCTGGGAGGTGGAGGCGAGGGAGGGTCTGGAATATCATCATTAAGATTGGCATGTCGGCCTCTTCTTGGAGGTGGAGTTACTTGATTCAATTCATCCTCTCCGTTGTCATATACCTCCTCCCCTGGAATAATATTGCCTAAAGGATCCGCCATATGTACCTGTATTGAATTTAAACAAACACATTAGCAAACAGAAGGAAAGAAGAACAATTGACACCACTATTCAAGTAGATAATTAACACCGTTAAAGCTCCCCTGCAACGACGCCAAAAAGTGATCGGCTCCCACCTATACCACTAAAGAGTAGCAAGGAAGGGGGTTGAAGCAGCTTTTACCCGAACGGGTCGGGATCGATTTCCACAGGGAACTATGTATGTGGGAGTTGAGTTTTCTAAGTGATCTAGTGGTGTATCATGCTCTTAATTACACTTCTCATCAAAAGGTTTTGTAATTATGCTACGGTTTAGTCTAAATGAAACTATGAACTAGCTAACTAATATTTTTTTAGGATTTTCTTAGTTGATAAAGGGACTAGGGTTGTCACTTCCTCCTAGGCGGGTGGCTAATAGGGTCTAAAATTGAGAATGACCTTGTGAAATATGGGTGAATGCCTTAACCTCATGACTACTTTACTCACCTTATACCTCTCGGTATTTTGGGTGACTTTGCCCGAATTGACCTTCTCAAGCTCAATTGGGTGTTTTCATTGAATCACATGAACTGGCTCAAGTCGGGTGTAGTTATCTCTAGCATCCACCCTTTTATTGGGGCTATCAATCTCTTGAGTTCGCCCCAATATCTCATTAGCCTTATTACCTAGACTTGGGTCATCTTTCTCAAGAGTGACCCTAGTCATGAAGGCTTGAAATAGTGTTTGCAACCACTAAATCTGAGATTTATGCACAAATTAGGCTAAAAACCAAACACCCATACACGAAATCATCTTAAAATTGAAAACCCATTAGTGACCCACACTAGGGTTGGGTCACAACCCTAGTTTAAGAGTCTAGCTACTCATAACTGAACAAGAAACAAAAGTAGAAGATGAATTTAAGCTCATAAATGTAAAATACAAGATAGAAACTGAAGAACTATTGTAGAAGCTAAGCTAAAATTGCTCAAAATAGTCAAAAAGCAATGTTCACGTGTTCCCCTAACAGCTGATAACCTAAAAAAAATGAGAAAAATATCTATTTATACTAGGGTGAAAATACTGGACAAAATTGCCCCTATGGAGAATTCGCTCCCAGCGTATTTCTGAGCGTTGCGGCGGATGGGCTTCCGCTGCAGCGCAAAAATGACAGTTGCAGCGATCTTGGACCTTATAGCTCTCTAATTCTTCTTTTCCGCGCCCAGCGGATTACTGAAGTGCTGCAGCGGTGGCTGGAATGCGGCAGCATAAAAATACCGCTGACCGCGGAAGCTTGGACCCCACTTTTTGCTGACTCTTTGAACTTCAAAATGCGTCCAGCGTAATAGTGGGCGCTACAGCGGTAGATGAAACACTGTAGAGGAATTATTGCGCGGTCAACACTGAGCATAGACTCAAAAACACCTCTTTGATGTTTGGCTTGCGGGGCAGCGGAGAGAAATCTGCTACAACGAAGTGACAAACATTGCAGCGGAAAAGTAAGCGCGGCAGCGTTTCAGCTGGGTTCTAGGATTTTGCAAGTCTTGCTCTTTTTTGAGATCTTTTTTAGATCAATATTCACATATCCACTCAATTCCTGCAGATTGAACATTTGCATCAAAATGTGGTAGTATTTGAGTCAAATTGGCCTAAAAACCTAAGAAAACGGGAGTAAATAGAAGTACAAATCACTAGTTATCAGATACTCAATTAAATTCGGCTTTACTTGTCGTGAGGCCACCAAACTTCGTACGTTCAAACCTTGAGTAACAGCTTGGACAACCCAGTCATCTCTGACTGGGGGTAAGTCCATACGTTCCATTTGGAACTGGGATACAAACTCCTTTAACATTTCGTTGTCCTTCTGCTCCACTTTGAAGAGGTCTGACTTCCTAGTCTCGGCCTTTATTGCCCCGGCGTGCGCTTTGATGAAGGAATCTGCGAGCATGACAAAGGAATCAATGGAATTGGGTAGGAATTTGTGGTACCATATCATCGCCCCCTTCGATAAAGTTTTTCCAAACTTTTTCAGCAGAACATACTCAATCTCGTCACCCTCTAAATCATTTCCCTTTATTGCTCATGTATAAGAAGTGACTTGGTGGTCCCATTATATTTGGGAATTTCTGGCATGTGGAATATCTTTGGGATGGGCTTAGGAGCCGCACTTGGGGGGAAATTCTTCTGCACGAACTTCTTCGAATCTAAACCTTTCAGAATAGGTGGTGCCCCAAGAATTTGATCAACTCGGGAGTTGTACGTTTTTACCTTTTTGTCATTTTCCTCAATCTTCTTTTCCCCCGATTTGATCCGTTTTGTGAGTTCTTCGAGCATTTTTATAATGGCAGTGTTAGTCCCCGATTCGTTCTCATATGTCCTCTCCGCTACTGGTGCGGCCCTGTGAATAACTTCCACTGAGGCTTCAGGTTTGACCCCACTTAGTACACGATTCTGATTTTGTAGTTGCACTACAGCAGC
Source organism: Nicotiana undulata (assembly GCA_005239495.1). Lineage (NCBI taxonomy): Eukaryota > Viridiplantae > Streptophyta > Magnoliopsida > Solanales > Solanaceae > Nicotiana > Nicotiana undulata. Next base: position 4,486 of record ML291682.1, read on the forward strand.
TTGTTGAGCCTGTAGCATTTCAAATATCAGTTGAAGTCTGACTCCGTTGTCTTTGCCGCCTTGCGTAGCTCGACCGCCCGATCTAAATTCCCTTCGGACGCTATTCTCGGGATCAACGCCCAGATTTGCATTTAGGGCGACATGGGAATTGACGTCGACGGGGTTTGCAATTGATACCCCCTCGAGGCCATCCTGAGGCACTTCGATCCCTGGGCGGCTATATTGTCATTTTCTCGATGAAAACCAAGTCCGTTGTCGGCTTGCGTGTGTACTGTTTGTGAGTTCGACATGCTGATCCTGAAATCAAAAACACTCACGAGAACAAGCGTAAAGCTGTGTGTTGTGAGAACTAATACCAGGCAATCACTATTATCTTTATCCCCACGGTAGGCGCCAAACTATTTACCCCTAAAATCGGATAACAATTAAACCTATAAGTTGTTTTAAGGACACGTGATTTCACCTAGTACCAATTGATAAATGCGATGATTAATAATAGGAATTAACACTAAATAGAGCAAACCGATATTGAAATGCAATGCATCCCTCAAGCTAGATCGTTCTTGAACTGGTTGATAATAAAGTTATGAAGTATGAAGTAAACTGATAAACAAGAGAATATAAGAGAGAAGGAATATTTTATTGCTCTAATATGCTAGAATAAGATGGATTACAAATGATTAGGACCCACTTTATATAGCAGAGGAGTTCCACTTATGGTACAATTCTAATTATAGAACGAAATCCCATGATTAGATAAATGACCGTTCTTGATTTGATCTGTTCCGAGATTTCCTCCATGATCCTCGACCAGCCACGGATATCTCGGCTTTCCCTTATCATGTTGTCTTTGGTCTTGCTCGATGCCAATACCATTTTGTCTCCATCTTCGCTGGTCTCGATCTCGACAGATAGTTCGAATCCCGAACTCGGCACCTTATTCTCAAGTCTCGGTCTGACATAATATGGGGCTGATCCTCGATCCATTATCCTGGTCTCGATCAATCAACAAAATCGGATGGGCTCGATTTTAACAGTATACACACTTACTAGATAACGTTGTGATGCACTCATGCTACTCTTCTGCACATGTTTTGTGAGCAGATCCAGGTGCTTCTTATCAGCCCCTCTATCAGCTGAGAGTGCTTGCTGCTGTACGGAGACTTCAAGGTATATCTGCCACGTCCGCAGACCTAGGAATCCCCTTCTATTCCCTCCTTTTCGTGCTTTCTTAGACTATGGTGTATAGAGATACTAGTTTTTCTTCTGTAGCTTGTGACTTATGACTACCGGGTTTTGGAAAAATATTGTGTATACTCGAGTGTTGGGTTTTGTATATGCCGAGCATCATCTTATCAATTATTTAATTATTTGCTGCAGTTTAGTTGCTAAATTTTGCTTTTATTTCAGTTTTCCAAAATTTATTAGGCTAACCTAGTCGTAAATACTAGGTGCTCGTGACAAAATTACATTTAAAAACATTGTGTTGCCTCCAATTTAAGCTTATCGGAGTTCATCGCCAGTGAGTTGCTCTCGTGCGCTCACTGTTTCGCCGTCGATGGCATAACGCTATTTCGTGGCTTCTCTCTTGGTTTTCAGTTACATTAGTGATATTCCTTTGATATTCCTTGTCCCTTGTTGCTCACTTGCAGTTAGTTGCTCTATTTGATGTCTTGGTTGTCTCTTTGCACACAGTGATTTTGGTCATTGTTTAGGTATCCCGCGTTCTTGTGGTTTGAGTTGTGCTGCTGGATTCTTGTTGTCATTATGTACGGGTATTTGCTGTTTTAATTCTAAGGTTTAAGATTGATTAAGGATATTGGTGTGACGGCATTTTGATTTCTCCCAGTCTTGGACGAGCCAATTTTAGACATCCTGTTACACTTGACACATGGTATGAGTCTGGGCCTTAAGATGAAGAGAATCTTGGGTTTGAAAATAATAAAATGGACTAATTTAACTTGTAAAGTCAAAATTAATTATTTAACTCAATTGAATTTAATCCAAATTTTGTATGGATTAGACCCAATTAATTTTATATGTCTACAGATGCCCCCTACTTCAAGATTTGTCGAAGTGTAGGCATGCTTAAACGAATGACGAGACTTGAAGTACCAACGAATGTTGATATTTTTGTTTTAGCACTTGTGGTCATTTCTACCGGTCAACTCTAGACTTTTATCCAGTTACACATTCATGTGAAGTGCTAAACACAAGCTCCAAGCAAAAATTAATCTTCTAATATTTCAGTTGTCGAACACGTGCGCAATGTAATTTGGTTTGGAAGTAACAATAACAAACTATAGTTATGACAAATTCTTGCAAATTGTGAGACAACCTTCTATGTTTGTCTCACGTGAGTTATTTCCTAGTTTACCAAAATATTTCTTAGTTTACCAAGAGCAAATAAGGAAAAATATTTCTAGACTTTGTAGGGAAAGATAACTTTTTTTCTTCTAGGATTCTAACTCCTATAAGGAACAACGTTTGGTTTGGATCCCTTTTCCAAACTTGGCATGTATTGTGCAAGATTCATCATTAACTTTGCCATAACTTGCATTGTATCTTAGGATGGAAACAACTCGGCCAATTCAATTAACCCTTATTTAAGCAGCCATCATGTGGTGTATGTTTTCACGGTGCAAAATTCTTGGAGAGAAGTTGTCTGTCACCTTTGCACACTTGCGAAAAAGAATTCATATTTTGCTGTAGGAGACTACAAATTATAAGCCGTTTGTTTCTTACGAAAGTAGACTCATAGGACTGAAACATATCAAATACTCAGCACGAATCTTCTTTTGTATCAGCTGGAACTAATTTTCAAAGTCGGTTTACACGTCTGGCCTGTGTTGATCTCACAGCTTTGCGCACTCTCGACAAAGGATTCACATCTTGAGATCGAAGAGTCCAAATCGTAAGCCGCTTTATTCTACCAATTCTAGACTCAAAGAAATCCAAAATATCAAAAATTAAGAGCCAAATTCCTTATGTATTGTCTGGAATAAATTTTTGAAGTTGATCTACACGTTTGGCCCGTGTTGATCTCACAGCTTTGCGCACTCTCGACAAAAGATTCATATCTTGAGACCAAAGAGTCCAAATCGTGAGACGATTGATTCTACCGATTCTAGACTTAAAAAGGTCCTACATATCAAAATTAAGAGCCAAATTCCCTCTGTAATATCTGGAAATAATTTTTAAAGTTGGTGTATGCGTCTGGCCCATTGATCTCACAACTATGTGCACTCTCGGCGAAAGAATCGTATCTTGAGATAGGAGCGTCCAAATCACAAGATGTTTGAGGAGTTGTAAATTAGAATCCTGGAGGTACAATATATGTCGAAATCACAGTCAGGATGTCTCTAGATTTTCCCAGATAATTTTTTGAATCTGGAACATGAGTTCCGATATGCTGGCTCGAGTTTTCAACTTTGCGTGCTCTTGCTAAAATAATGCATACCTCAAGATAGGAGCATCCGAACTACGAGTTGTTTACACCATTGGTAAGAAGACTCGGTGAGATACAACTTTTATAAACGTCGAAGCTCCAGCCTTTTTGATCCAGACGCAACAAATCTTTGATCAATCAAGCTCCGGAATCGAGAGGATTGTTCGGGCAACATACTTCTTTTTTTTTCCTTTTTTTTTGGTTGCAGGCTCGGAGATGATATACATGGAGAGTTCTCCAATATGCATTATGAGAAGAAGGGGATGATCACCACTCTTTTTTTTGTAGGTTCATGAAGCATACAATCCATCAAGATTTGACAGAGAAGTGCACGTCACAATGCTCACCATCCGTATTGAAGCATCGTGTCGTTGACACCGATATACTTGCTGCTGAATCGAAAGCTTCGTGCAATTAGCACCGATCCCTATATAACCAAGAAGCTTCGAGCAATTAGCACCGTGAGCTCCGTCATCTCTATCATCTTTTTGTTTTATTTTTGCAGCCTTGGCAAGAGAACATTATGGAGAATATCATCTTCTTGTTGTTTGACAAGGAAACAACAAGGAAAAAAAGGGACCATATTCTTATTATAGTTGGCAAAATACATACATTGCAAATTCCCAGTTCTAGTTTTCTTGAAGAAGTGACGAAGCATTCCATTCTTGCAATTTGTCATGGAAGGCTGGATGAAACGTTTCCTCCCTGAGGCTTGGTGAGAAGGAGGCTTGCGGCGACTGTATTCCATCCTTGAAGAGCGAGCACGTGGCACATCTCATCCTTGAGGATTGGAGCGGAAGAGGCTTGGAGCTGGAGAGAGCGTATTCTTCTTTGCAAGAGAGCAAGTGGCGCATATTATTCTTGCAGCTTGGCGAAATTGACACTACTTGGAGCAGTCCTTTCCAACCTTGGCGAACGAGTACTTGCAAATCTCCGCAAAAATATTCATCCTTTGATGGAGGTGCGATCAAATCACGCGTCGCTTATTCCTAAAGAAACAGAACTCGAGGGGATGCAACATATCAAAAATTCACAACAAAGTAGGATTAGCCGCAATATTTCTCTTTTCAAAATAGATACACATGTTCAGCATTTTGACTTTGCAGCATTGTGCATTCTCGTTGATAAATTTATATCTCGAGCTAGGAGTGTTTGAACTGCAATCCACTTGGTTCTGCAGAATCAAAACTTGCATCACAGCGACATATCCAAAATTTAGGGCCAAATTCCATCAGGACAAGTCGGAATGAACTTTCAAAGGCAATGCACCGGTCTGTCATTTCTGCTTCACAGCACTGCTTGCTGTCATTGGAACACACATATCTCAAGCTAGGAACGTCCAAATCGCTAGAAGTCTGCGCCAATGGAAAGAAGACACAGAGATAAAGAAATCCCCAAAATCCACAATAATTTCTTGAAGTTCATCTTGTTGTCTGCCATGCGTTGTTTTCCAGCTTTGCGCGCTCCTGTTGAAAAGTTCATATCTCAAGCTAGGAATCTCCAAATTGCAACCCGTTTGTGCCGTTAGGAAGTAAACTCATAGAGCTGAATCGTATATGAATTTCATGGCAGAAATATTCCCGGGATGGAAACAGAAAATTCTCAAAGTACGACCTAGCTGCAGTAAACTTTTAGATTCGTGCTGTTCGGACAACAAAGTTCGTATCTTGAGCTAGGAATCTTCATATTGCGATCCGTTTACTCTGTTAGAAAGTGAAATCATAGAGATTCATCTCATATGAATTTTATGAAAAAAATTCTTTTGGGCTGGAAACAGAAAATTCTGAAAGTACGACCTAACTGCAGTAAACTTTCAGATTCGTGTTGTTCCGACAACAAAATTCGTATCTAGATCTAGGAACCTCCGAATCGCAAACGGAATGTGTTGTTGGAGATTAGACATCCAAACCTACAACATACAAAATGTTTGGGGAAGAACGTCTTCTGGATGGACCGCAGTAGCTTTTCAAAGTTGATCTTGTCGTCCGTTGAGATCGCTTTCCAGTTTTATACTCTCTGAGTTGTCCTATGAATGTTCTTTTTTGGCACTGACTCTATAGTCTTGCATGTAGTAAATTTGTCTATCACGCGTCAAAAATCTTATCTCTTTATTTATTTCTTTTGCATACTCGCAAAGAAGCTCAAAGGATCCAGATATCAGACTAAGGTGTCATACAAGATGCGGAGCCACCCCTTCACCAATTGTTGCACTTGATTTGTTGATAGTCTTGAAGTTCATCAATGGAGGCTCCCATGGTGATTGGGACATTGAGGATGGCATCAAATGTGTAGACGTCATACAGACTTGGAAAGCATTTAAGACGTGTCAGCAACAAAGCCTAGTTTACGATCATCTTCATGATATAGGCTTTTGTATAGAAAAATGTCTATTTCCTTCTGTCTCTACATTTTTGGATGTATCAACTTTTGTACTATTGAAGAAATAAAACATCTTTTATACTTCAACGCAAATCATCTCATTTTCCTCATAGATATGTGCCTCTACACTTGGAAGAATTAATGTAATGATCCGATGACGCTCACCTTTTATTTTTTTTAAAACTCATGCGACTGAACTTAGAATGAAACTCTAAGCTGCCTACGTACCTCGGTAAAGAGGATCAAGTCATGACATAGTTCAGAGGGGTGAGTTTTTTTTTTATGTCCTAATTTTTGCCTGGACCGCCTTTCGCGAGGTTTTCAACCTAGCGGACTTTTTTTTTGGTCGTACACAGTTTATACTCATGCGGTCCAGGAGTATAGCAACGTGCATTTTAGGCTCATGCATCAAGGAGCGTCATGACTTGTAGTTTAGGTTCGTACGTCGAGGAGCGTCATGACTTCCAGTTTAGGCTTGTACGTCGAGGAGCAGCATGTGACTTTCATGGGAAGTACTGCTTCAGAAATTTTCCGTTGATCGGACCAACTCTGAGACCATCCTTATCGACAATTTTGCATGCGCCACTTGAACATGCTTCCTTCACAACATATGGCCCATCCCATTTCGAGGTAAACTTGTCGCCTATGCGTTTGTTGAGGATTATGGGTCGTCGAACGGCTAGGACTAAGTCTCCTACTTGGAATGATTGTGGCCGCACTTTCTTGTTGAAGGCTCTAGCTAGTCGATCTTGATAGTACTCCAATTTTTATTGCGCATCTAATCTTTTCCCATCCAAGGCCTCTAACTCTGCTAGGCGAAGTTGAGCATTCTCTTCGGATGTGAGCCCTTCTTGGATTGCGATCCGCAATGATGGAATTTGTTGCTCCAATGGAAGGACTGCTTCTACGCCATACACCAAAGAGTAAGCAGTAGCTTGTGTAGCAGTTCTGAAGGTTGTCCGATATGCCCATAAAGCTTCACCAATTTTCTCATGCCAGTCTCTCTTGTTCTTTGCTACAACTTTCTTCAAAAGGTTACCAAGCGTCTTGTTAAAAGCTTCAGCAAGGCCGTTCGCGGGTGCATTATACATTGAAGACTTATGTTGCTTGAAGCCGAACTTCTCGCACAGACTCTTCACGAGCTTGTTGTCAAATGGCGTTCCATTATTAGTGATTATGTATCTTGGTATGCCGTACCTAAAAATTATATATGACTTGATAAAATCGACAACGGTCTCCTTTTTCACCTCCTTGAGTGGAACAACTTTGACCTATCTAGAGAAGTAGTCTGTAGCAGCCAATATGTAAATCTATCCCTTTGATGACTTTGGAAGCGGTCCAACAACGTCAAGTTCCCATGCATCGAAAGGCCATGAAGCTACAGTTGGATGAAGAGGCTCTAGAGGTTGGTGGATGTAGTTGGCATGAAATTGACATGCTTGACACCTTTTGGAATGATCCATGCAATCCTTCACCATTGTCGTCCAGTAGTAGCCCATCCTCTTGATGCGGAAATGGAGCTTTGGTCCAGATTGGTGTGCTCCACATGAGCTAGAATGTGCTTCCTCCATTGCCTGGCGGGCTTATTCTTTGTCAAGACATCGCAAGAATAGTCCTTCAAAGGAGCGGCGAAATAATGTCCCCTTGTAGAAGATGAATCGTGGTTCCCTTCGCTTGATGTCTATTCTTTGTCGCGGATCCTCGGGTAACTTTCTGTGTTCAAGGTATTCTATCAATGGTTGCCTCCAATCTTCTTCATCAATCACCCAAACAGACATATGATGACTTTCATTGATTTGAAGATCAAGAAGTCTAGGAATAACCCATCGATGGCACATATGTACCTTTGTTGACTCATTCTGTCCAAGTGTAATCGTTGTGGCCAAGTTAGCCAAAGCATCGGCCATGTGATTTTCTTCTCTTGGGACGTGGTTTAAGAACACTTGGTTGAATCATTCGAGTAAACAAGAAGCATATTGGTGGTATGGAAAGAGTTCTTCCCTTTTTACCACGTAACTCCCCAACAGTTGGTTGATGATCAGCTTAGAATCGTCGTAGATCTCCAATTGTAAAATCGTCATGTCTAATGCCATCTCGAGACCGACGATCAAATCTTGGTACTCTGCGGAATTGTTGGAACATGTTTTGCCTAAAACAAAGGAGAATGGCAAGATTTGTCTTTCTGGAGAGATCAACACAACTCCTGCCCCCGCACCATTACGACGTGCAGACCCATCAACGAACATCGTCCATGGTGGCAGTTCCTCAATGAACAAAACGTCTTCATCTGGAAGCTCATCAGAATTCTCCCATTCTGCCGGAAGAGGGTGATCAGCTAGAAAATTGGCTAGTGCCTGTCCTTTCACAGCCTTTTGAGGTGTGTATGTGATCTCATAATGGTTAAACAATATGACCATCTTGAAAGGCATCCAGAGAGAACATGTCGAGTAATCACGAACTTCACGGGATCTGATCGAGAGATGAGTTTGATAGTGTATGCTTCAAAATAATGCCTTAGCTTCTTTATCGCATAAAGTAACGCTAAGCATATTTCTCAACAAGCGTATAGTTCAACTCAGCTCCTAACAGAGTTCGACTGAGGTAGTACAAGGCTTGTTCCGTTCCTTCCTTATTCTCTTGAGCAAGTAGTGCTCCAAGTGAACGTTCTTGTGCCGCGATGTAGAGTATCAATGGCTTCCCGACAGTTGGCACCCCTAACACAGGTGGATTCAACAAGTATCTTTTTTATGCTTTCAAAAGCATTTTGACATGACTGATCCCAATGGAAAGGGATATTCTTCTTCAATAGATTATTGAAGGGTTTACATCGTCCCGTCAGATTAGAGATGAACCTCCGGATGAATTCTAAGTTTCCTTGGAGACTTCGAAGCTCCCTCAAGCTCTTCGGCTCGGGAATTTTTTGAATGGAGTCGATCTTTGCGGGATCAACTTCAATCCCACGATGACGCACAATGAAGCCAAGAAACTTTCCCGAGGTAACTCCAAATGCACACTTGAGTGGATTCATCTTCAAGTTGAATTTTCTTAACCTTTCAAAAAAGATTTGAAGGTCTTCAAGGTGGTAACATCTACTCTTCGTCTTCACCACCAAGTCATCGACGTAGCATTCAACCATTTTATGAAGCATGTCGTCAAAGATGTTTTGCATCACGTTGGTAGGTGGCACCAGTATTCTTCAGACTGAAGGGAATCACTTTGTAGCAGTATATCCCCTTTGGAGTTCGGAAAGCAGTACACTCTTCATCTTCTGGAGACATTCTGATTTGATTGTATCTAGAGGACCCATCCATTAATGACATAGCTTCACACCCTGTTGTAGCATCAACCACGAGTTCAATGATTGGTAGCGGAAAGTCATCTTTCAGACATGACTTGTTTAGGTCTCGAAAGTCAATACAAACACGTATTTGACCATTCTTTTTCTTGACAGGTACAATATTCGATATCCATGATGGGTACTTCACTTCTCCAATAAATCCCACCTCAATGATCTTGTTGACTTCGACTTCGATTTGTGGTACTAGCTCGGGTCGAAACATGCGTTGTGACTGCTTCACAGGGCGTGCTCCACTTTTGATCCCAAAATGATGGATGACTACCTTAGGACTAAGACCAGGCATTTCTTTATATGACCAAGCGAAGACATCTTTGTATTCGCTCAATAACTTGGAGTATTCCTCCTCCTCTTTAGGCGTAAGAAGAGCACTAATGAAGTGTCACGCCCCAAAACCGAGGGACGAGACCGGCGCCTAACCAGATGATCCCGGTCAAGCGGACCTGGATTTCCTTTCTTGCCCAACGCGTTACCCCGTGTTTATGATATACAATATTCCATATGAAATAGCAAATTAACTCAAAGCATGGACTTACAACTTAAGTTCATTTCTCCTTTTAACATTTTAGCATTTGATAATCCCAAAAGATACAAGCTACATGCAACATTTCTGATTCAGTCCACGATTATGAGTAAATACAACTACTGCCCAAAATATATATATACAACCCACATAGTGTCAGCCTCTAAGAATACTAGGAGTTTACATAGATTAGTCGGTGACAAGGCCCCGGCTATACCTTTAAATACACAACATATACAAAAGAAGATGATATAGACTACACACGACCCCGATAGGAAATGGGGCTCACCAGAACTGCTGAAAGGATGAAGAGGAGGCACCATTATCGGCGGTCAGAACTACCTGCTATAGAACCACCTACATCCATGTAAAAGATGTAGCGCCCCCGGTAAAAGGGACGTTAGTACCATTGAATAGTAATAGTATGTATGAACAAGATTCATTCTAAGTAGAATCAAACAGTACACAAATAGAAGACAGTCAGGGAAACCAAAAAAATACCACATAGAAATACAGAAAATCACAATGAAGGTTTCACAGTTACTCATTTCAATTTTTCATCTGTTGCGGCGCGCAACCCGATCCCACCGTACAATCACATCTCAACCTTATTGCCTCTCCACCCTTATTACTTCGTGTTGCGGCGCGCAACCTGATCCCACCGTACAATCACATTTCACCCTTATTGCCTCTCCACCCTTATTACTTCGTGTTGCGGCGCGCAACCCGATCCCACCGTACAATCACATTTCACAGCAACAACCACCAACAATTAAATCACAAGGATCTTCATCACGAAGAACATAAGTTCATATCAACCAATAACTATGTGAAATCAAGGCAAAATGATCCTTACCAATCATTAATTCATATATGGTGTTGCCACAATCATTTAGCTCAATAAAATAAGTCTATATTTACTTTCATCATTTGTTACACAACCTTTAGCACTTTGTTACGTTCAACAATGTATTTAATAGCAACATCAACCAACAATTCAATCACAAAGATTCTCATCATCAAGGATATTCATTCGTAACAACCAAATAACCATATGAAATCAAGGCCACAGAAATCTTTATCAACAGTGAGTCATATACGGTATTCCACAAACATATAGCTCAATTAGTTTATCCACGTTTCCTTTCCATTATTTACTACACAACATTTAGCACTTAGATACATTCAACAATTGGATTCGTTATCATTTCTTTCGTTTGGTAGTACATCCTTTCATACTGAGGTATTCAACAGTTAACGAGCTTTGCAATAGAGTAAACACAAGGAATCACCATTTTCACAATCTCATATAGCATGGTGGCATGGCAATCAACTAGGACAATTAGAGAACAGAATCTTACGTCTTAACACATTAGAACAATCAATTCACATATGCTCAAGCAAGAAACTCATACCAAATGCTCGGACACCAACAAGGTGACTTTTCAAAGATTAAAGTTAGCCATACATACCTCGAGTCAAAATTTCCCTTTAATATCTATTCTCAACCCACCGGACCTTCTATCGCCTTCAATCTAATTTACAAGGTGACATGTTTAGACTTAGAATTAGAAATCATGAACTCGCTTGGGCATTTTATCAAACGCTATGTGATCCCTTAGATTAACTAAACCCCTTTTTAGTGAAAGATTACCCTAACTTGCTTCCCTTTACTAGATTATGACAAATCATATACATGCATGCAAGGTCTTATACTCTTGTCTTCAAGAACCAACCCATGTGTATCCCATTTTTATCTAAAATCTGAGAAATTAATGGAAATGGGGTGGGGACTTACCTCTTATGGTGAAGAAGATGAAGATTACTCGATAATTTTCGGGCCTGAGTAGAGATGGAGGACCATTTGATGAAGAAGATGGATTTCTCTCACTAAACTCACTCTCCCTTCTCTCTATTTTGTTGAGATACTCGTTAAAATGAAAGGGGTAGGTGTTCTATTAGACTGGGGGGTCGGGAATAAAAATTAGAAATTAAAAGCCCCAAAGCAGGAAATGCGGTCAGGAATGCGATCGCATTCTTGCTATGCAGTCCGCATTCCTGTCGCATAAATGGACCTCAAATGGGTCAAATGAAAATCGGACTGCCCAAGTATGTGACCACTATGCGGTCTGCATACCTGTTATACGATCGCATAGTGTGTCGCATAACCTCCTCCGCAAAAATGGAGGTGCAAGGATGCGACAGCTATGCGGTCCGCATTCTCAAAATGCGATCGCATCTTGGGCCGCATAGCTGTCCTCAAATTGGACAGCAGGCTGTCCAGGTATGCGACCACTATGCGGTCTGCATACGTGATCTGCGATCGCATAGAGGACCGCAGATCTGCGCAATTCTGGAAAATTTTATCTTTAGGTCCTGTCGCGCCCCCTTTTTCTATCGCACGGGTTAGGTACGGAGAGGTCGAGTTTATGACATTTTGGAAAACTCCTTAAAAGAAAGGATTTAAGGAAGAGTCGTCACCTAACGATTTTATGGTGCGTTAGGGCACCAAGAGTTGATAACTCATGAACTAGTTTGCATTACCATAGATTGGGTAAGGGATTGAAATTATCCCAAGGGGAAGGTGTTAGGCACCCCTCAGGATCCACAACTATGGGTCCCAGCCAAGAAGTTTTGTGAATTTGAACGGTGAACAAATAGAAAGTAAGGTTCATATAAGAGGGGATTTCAAACAAGGATGAAAAAATCTTTAAAGGTTTTGGAGAAAGCATTAGGATAAACATTTGAAAAGAATTGTCCTAGGTTTAAAGTAATACGGATCACATCAATGCAAAACCCGATATGTCACACCTCGACGAGGCAGCTACACGTGGTATTAGCGCACCGGTCATCATATTCGTATTCTACCCTTCCCACCCCGTAAAGGTTATTTAAAATGCGTGTGTTGGTTACGAATGCTTATTGCGTGCCATTACCCGTCTCATCATATTCGTATTCTACCTAATTTTCTAGGAGTACTGTAATGTGCAGGGAAGAGAGGAAAGTTCATAGTTTAGGAAAAGTATTTTCAAAACTGGAGAGTTAGTTTTTGAAAGATTAACTTAAAATAGACAGAAACATTAATCAACAGTTCAGCAATACAGGATTGCACATAAGGATAATGGGACAAAAAGGAAAATAGGTCACATAATAACACCAAGAGATACATAGACTTATGAGAAATCCCTACCCAAAATCAAAGAGATTCAGGGGACCAAGAAATGGCCAAGTTTAGACAGTAATAGGAGACAGTAAAAGAAGACAGTTGTGATAGGTGAAATTAAGAGCAAGCAATAGTCATATGAGCATGCAAGTCAAATATTGACAGATGAAAAGTTCAGGGAACCATGGATAGGAAGGTTCACACATGATACTGAACAAGAATAGAAATGGCCTAACAGATGTATACAAGAACAGGTAAAGCTCATAACAAATACTGGCTTAATCATAAATAGGTAAAGAGTTGAGCATGTCAGGTATCATCAGGCAAAACAAGGCATCAATTGCATGTACAATAGTAGAAGCATAGGTAGAAAACAACTAGGAATACAACATACTGAAATAGTAATAGCCACATTGGTCTGTAACCTTGGAAATTAATCAGGACATACCATTAACAAGAGAGAGCAGCAGAATGAAAGAGCCAAGTATGAGCACAATATTGGCCTAGGCTTATAGCCGGCCAATAGCAAACAATAGTAGAGAGTGAGCAGTAGCAGAGTAAAGAAAAGAAGAGAGAAAAGCACAAGAGAGAGCTTAGAGTAGTCTTGATAAGAGAGAAGAACACAAGTCTGTATGTGTGTGTTTGTGTCATTGAAAGACATAGAGTATTTATAGTTGCAAATAGGCAGTAAAAGACAATGGTAAAAAGAGGACAAAATCAAATCAGTGTAAGAAAATACCCGATTCCCTTAAGTCAAGGGATTCAAACTCAAAAATGGTAAAACACATAGCCATATAAGGTAAATAAAGCCATTACAAGACTTAAATAAGGAAATAATCAAAGTCTGTTAACTAACAAGGGATCTCGGAATCAATTAACCTACTAATGAAGACAAATTACTCCCTCAAATTAAGGGATTGGAATTCAAACAGTAAAACACATAGGCTAAGTAAAAGAAATCAGTCAAGAATTGATTTAAGGAAAAGATTAGGCAATAGAGTAAACAATTAGTGCCAGAATCAGAGATTCCACTCAAGGAGAGACTCATGGCAGTCAATCAATCCAAACAAACATATAGTACTCATTAAAATAGGGAAATCAACATCGATTAGGAGAGAATTATTGAACATATAAATAGAGAAGGCAAACAGTAGTAGCAACATACAGGCCTGGCAATATGGGCAGTAAGAGGCTAGAGATAGACACACATATGAAACAAGTAGGCAAAGAGCCTTAAAAATGGCTGGCTCGTAGCAATATAGTCATAGAAAACTCAGCAAGAGTCAAGCAGTCAAAACAACATAAAGATATGAACGTAGAAGTCCAAGAGAATTAGGGTTTTTATCATAAAACAGGTTAAAAATGGTAAGAGCATGGAATAAGTAATCATACAAGAGAGAAACTCAGACATACAAGTTGAAATCAGTTCGAACCAGTATAGAAAAGACTTAGAGAAAACCCTAACAAAAAATAAATACTCAGAAACGCTTTAAACTTGATGAATCTTAAAGATCTAGTCGAGAATAGCGTAAACCATAAAAGAATGAGTTGAAAATCGTTAAAATACAGAGGTTTTAAGAGATTTAGGGTTTCATAAGAAACCAGAGAAAGTAAAGGGAACCTGGTTGTGAAACTCAGGAACAATGGTGATGAGAGCACCATCTAGTCACAACCATCAGAGACGGCTGGAAACAACCCTAGGCAAAGGTTCCAGTGGTAGTCCTGGCATGGTGAGGACCCATGAAGGTCTCATAGATGAAGAGTCCGGAGAAATAAGGCTTCAAGGCGGTGGGTGGTCGAAAGAGGTGAGACTGGAAGTGGCCGGAGAGACGGTGAAAGCCATTAGAGAAGAAGGAGAACCCAGAAGGTTCTAGAGAGAAGAAGGAGAGGAAGATACAAATAGAGCGAGAGTAGCTGTCTCGAAAATGAGAGACGGGGGGGGGGGGGGGGGGGGGGGGGGAAATTAATTTAGGGAATTTTTTGTTGGGGGCGGTT
>ML291682.1:19401-47882 GCA_005239495.1 Nicotiana undulata
GGGGGGAGGGGGTAGGTAGAATTAATTATGGTAATCTTTGATCTGGGCCGTTGATTTGAATTAATCAACGGCTCAGATTAAAGCAGGGATTTGGTCGGGTAGATTTTAGGTGTTGGGCTTGGCAATTGGGTCGGTTAAAAGGGTTGGGTATTTTGGGGTTTAAATGTGGCTAAATTTGAAAATAAAAATGGCTACTAGTTAAATACCCACAAAAAGATAATTAATTAATTAAAATAGCCAATAATTATATAAAAATGAAATTAAGTTTAAATGAAATTATGGGAATTAAACAATATTAAATATAAAAAATGACTAATTATCGAATTAAAATAACATAAAGTGTGCAATTGGGCTATAATTGCAAAGTTACTGAAATTAGAATTAAAGGATACCCAATTGCTAATTTGTGAACTAATTGAATCCTAATGGACAAAAATGATTAAAATGATATACCAAGCTGTGACACATTTCGAAATTATTTATAACATAATTTATGAATAATATTTAAATATGAAATATTTAATAAACATGCGAATAATTTAATAAAATAGGAAAAATAGGGGAAAAATGCTTACTATTTTAAATAGTGATTTTGAAAGCTTATATGAAAGTTTGAAAATAATTTGAGGAAAAATTGGGTATCAACAGCTGCCCTTTTTACCCGGGAAGGATGAAAGAGTTGTCGGGTAAAGATATGATGGCCAATTTTGACCGAGATGAAACTGTGGGATAGGATCTGGCCGCACCCTGGCTTCTGAGTTGCCTACATATCCCTGGTTTTATAGGAATCAGGCCGTATGTAGTTCCGGGATCATTGGCGAAATATACAGGTGATGTTTCACAAGAACGGACGCAAGATGCATGGTAAGGTAAAAGTAGGGAGGTCTTACGGGGTTATATCGGAGAACTGGAGCGGTTCGCTCCTGCCTGATTGGCTGTTCCGGCCGGGTTACCTGCAAATAGAGAACAAACGTATATTGTGTATAATATAAACATGATGCAAGTTCCCATTGGACTATGAATGTTGTCTTTGGACAATTACGATGATGTCCTTAGACCATGATGTCCTGGGCCATGAATCGCTTAGCGCGGGATTCGCAGGCTATGAAATGATGTTCTCGGGCCATGAAAATGGTGCCTCTGAACGATGACGCCTTTGGACAAGTTGGAGATATTTCAGCCCATGAAGAATGCAGTAGTATGATGTTGGCAAGACAGAGATTAGTCTTGCGATTTGCGTAAAGAAAGAGGGCAGAGCTTAGCCTGAAAGAAAGCATAAATAACGTAAAGAAATGTGACTGCTTTGAAAAGGTAGAAAGGAGCTTAGCGTAATGAAGTAAGATGCGGAGAGAGGTAGCGCAAAATGATAGCCTTATGCAATGCATGGAATAAAATTCAGGGGAGGTAGCGTAGAACCTCGGAAGGCAGAATAGGTAGCCTTATGCAAGAAGTAAATGCAGGGGAGACAACGCTTAGTCTCGGAAGGCAGAAAGGTATCCTTATGAAAAGATGCGAATGCAGATGGAGGTAGAGATTAACCTTGGAAGGCAGAAAGGTAGCCTTATGCAAAGATGCGAATGCAGATGGAGGTAGAGCTTAACCTCGAAAGGCAGAATGATAGCCTTGTGCAGATGCGAATGTAGATGGAGGTAGAGCATAACCTCATGCAGATGGAGACAGAGCTTAGTCTCGGAAGGCAGAATGGTAGCCTTATGCCATGCGGGAAAATACAGGGAGACAGTGCTTAGTCTCGGAAGGAAGAATGGTAGCCTTATGCAATGCGAGAAAATGCGGGGAGACAGTGCTTAGTCTCGGAAGGCAGAATAGTAGCCTTATGCAATGCGAGAAAATGCGGGGAGACAATGCTTAGTCTCGGAAGGCAGAATGGTAGCCTTATGCAATGCGAGAAAATAAAGCGACAGTAAAAGTTCTTAGCTAGTGATAAAGTGCGGTGATACGATTGTTGCGAATGAAGTATCGTTTTCAATGATGATAATAGTAAGCGTTGGCATGTGCGATGAGTTCGAGAGCGTATCCTTGAGAAGCATGCGTCTTGTGGGGACAATAAGATGTCTTGGGCTTTCTCCATATTTGTGCCTGCATCCAAAACAAATCGTGAGTTCCGTAAAGGGGAGGGTTAGTTCGTATCCCCGCTAGCTCGGATTGGTCTGTCTGCTTGATGGTGATAACTTTGTTTGTACCACAGGGGTAGCGTTGCTAAAACAAGCTGTTTTTGAGAAATAAATATGCATGGTTTTTTATAAAAATATGATATAACATATAATCTAAAAAAAAAAATTCTTTGGATGAACCGACGACCACGACGCGGTTCAAGATATTGCAACCTCTCTTGCTGCGGAACTTTGAGGGTCCTCCTCAAAATTCTGCCCCAGTTTGATGGGTGAAGGCTTCTGGCTGTTACTAGTGTGGTGCTCGACTGAACTTACTTCGGAATTTTGAGGTCCCTTCTCAAAATTCTGCCCCAGTTTCTATTCGTGGTGGAAAATGAAAATTTTATTAAAATGTGACCGAACCCATATGGCTGCTTACGTATCCCCTCTTCAACGGGAATCAGTTCAGGCGTAGTTCAATTTACAACATTGATAGAAACATAACAGTTACTCATAGTAGCGCTTGATTGCGTCTTAATTGATTAGTTTAGGCAAAATTTCTCCATCCATTTCTGCCAGTATGAGTGCTCCTCCTGTTAGCTCTCGGTGAACCATGTACGGGCCTTGCCAATTGGGAGAGAATTTCCCTTTTGCTTCGTCTTGATGAGGAAAGATTTTCTTTAACACCAGCTGCCCCAGTGTGAATCGTCTTGGTTTGACTTTCTTGTTGAAGGCTCTGGTCATTCTGTTCTTATATAGCTGACCATGAAAAACTGCGTTCATTCTTTTTCTGTCTATGAGGGCCAATTGCTCATAGCGACTTCTTACCCATTCTGCACCTTTGAGCTTGGCTTCTTGTATGATTCTCAGAGATGGAATCTCAACTTCAGCAGGAATGACAACTCTGTATCGTATACCAATATGTAAGGAGTCACCTCAGTTGATGTGCGAACCGTGGTGCGATACCCCAACAGAGCAAATGCTAATTTCTCATGCCATTGCTTGTGCTTTTCTATCATTTTTCTCAATATCTTCTTGATCTTCTTGTTGGCAGCCTCAACGGCTCCATTCATTTGAGGTATGTATGATGTAGAATTCTTGTGCTTGATCTTGAAGGCTTCACACATTGCTTTCATCAAATCACTGTCGATATTGGAACCATTGTCGATGATGATTGACTCTGGGACTTCAAACCGACAAACAATGCAGTTGCAGACAAAGTCGGCTACCACTTTCTTAGTAACTACTTTGTAGGATGCTGCTTTGACCCATTTGGTGAAATAGTCAATGGCAACCAGAATAAACCTGTGTCCGTTGGAGGCGGTAGGCTCGATTGGTCCAATAACATCCATGCCCCAAGCGGCGAACGACTAGGGTGAACTTGTTGCATTAAGCTCACTGGGATGTACCTTTATCATAGCCCCATGTATCTGACAGCGGTGGCATTTTCGGACATACTGGATGCAATCTGTTTCCATGGTCATCCAGAAATAACCAGCCCGAAGTATCTTCTTTGCTAGAACAAACCCGTTCATATGAGGACCGCATGTACCAGCATGTATTTCCTCCAACAGCTTCATTGCTTCCTTTGCCTCGACACATCTTAGCAAACCCATATCAGGAGTCCTCCTATATAGGATTCCTCCGTTGTGAAAGAAATTGTTTGATAACCTTCGAAGAGTGCGCTTCTGAGTAGCGTTTGCAAGCTCTAGGTACTCTACCTTTGCCAAGTACTCCTTAATATCATGAAACCAAGGCTTTCCATCTGCTTCTTCTTCAACGTGGGCGCAGTAGGCCGACTGATTGTGAATCCCCACCGGGATAGGATCAATGAAGTTCTTATCTGGATGCCGGATCATAGATGACAAGGTAGCCAATACATCGGCGAACTCATTCTGGATTATGGGAACGTGCCGGAATTCAATCTTTGTGAACCTCTTTCTCAATTCCTGCACACGATGTAGGTATGACAGTATCTTGGAATTCTTGGTCGCCCATTCTCCTTGGACTTGGTGTATCAATAAGTCTGAGTCACCAGTTACTAATAATTCCTGAACATTCATGTCAATGGCCAAATGGATCCCAAGGATGCAGGCCTCATATTCAGCCATGTTGTTGGTGCAGGGGAACTTTAATTTGGCGGATACCGGGTAGTGCTGACCGATTTCTAAGATTAAGACTGCTCCAATACCCACGCCTTTGAAGTTTGCGGCCCCATCAAAGAACATCCTCCAACCGTCGTAGTATTCTGCAATGTCCCCTCCTACGAATGACACTTCTTCATCGGGGAAATACGTTTTCAATGGTTTGTCTTTTTCGCCCACAGGATTTTCAGCAAGATGATCGGCTAATTCTTGTCCCTTGACTGCCTTTCGAGTTAGGTAAATGATGTCGAACTCACTTAACAAGATCTGCCATTTAGCTAGCTTGCCAGTGGGCATGGGCTTCTGAAAGATGTACTTGAGCGAATCCATCCTTGATACGAGGTACGTTGTGTAGGCGCAGAAATAATGCCTCAGCTTCTGTGCGACTCAAGTCAAAGCACAACAGGTGCACTCTAATAGAGAATACCGGGTGTCATACGGAGTAAACGTTTTGCTGAGGTAGTAAATTGCTTGCTCTTTCCTCCCTGTTTCGTCATGTTGCCCGAGAACGCAACCGAAAGCTCCATCTAACACGGCCAGGTAGAGTAATAGAGGTCTAACCGACTCTGGAGGTACCAAGACTGGTGGTGTTGAGAGATACTCTTTGATTCTGTCGAAGGCCTTTTGACAATCCTCAGTCCATTTGGTGGCAGCATCCTTTCTTAGCATTTTGAAAATTGGTTCACAAATGACGGTAGACTGGGCTATGAACCGGATGATATAATTGAGCCGTCCCAGGAAGCTCATAACATCCTTTTTTGTTCCTTGGTGGCGACAATTCTTGGATGGCTTTGACCTTTGATGGATCTAGCTCTATTCCTCGATGACTCACAATGAACCCTAGCAGCTTGCCAGCCGGAACCCCGAACGCACACTTTGCGGGGTTAAGTTTCAGATTGTATTTCCTTAACCTGTTGAAGAACTTTCTCAAATCTTCCATGTGATCAGCAGCTTTCTTTGATTTGATGATGATTTCGTCCACATATACCTCGATCTCTTTGTGAATCATATCATGGAATATAGTAGCCATAGCTCTCATGTAAGTGGCCCTTGCATTCTTCAGACCGAATGGCATCATCTTGTAGCAATACACTCCCAACGGAGTAATGAATGCCGTTTTCTCAGCGTCTTCCTCGTCCATCCAAATCTGATGGTAACCAGCAAAACAATCTACAAAGGACTGCAGTTCGTGCTTGGCACAGTTGTCAATTAAGTTGTGTATGTTTGGCAGGGGGAAGTCGTCTTTCGGACTGGCCCGGTTAAGATCCTGGCAATAGACGCAAACTCTGACCTTCCCATCTTTCTTTGGTACATGCACAATGTTGGCTAACCATGTAGGATATTCGACCACTCGAAGAACCGCGGCGTTGATCTGTTTGGTGACCTCTTCTTTGATTTTCAAGCTCATGTTTGGTTTGAACTTCCTGAGCTTTTGCTTCACTGGTGGGCATGTTGGATTGGTTGGCAGTTTGTGGGCCACAATAGATGTACTGAGGCCAGTCATGTCATCATACGACCAGGCGAATATGTCCTCATATTCCCTTAAGAATTCCATATATTCCTCCTTTTCTGACGGCGACAGATGAATGCTGATGCATGTTTCTTTAATGATCTCTATGTTTCCCAGGTTGACGACCTCAGTCTCGTCCAAGTTAGACTTAGGTCTATTCTCAAAGTTCTCTACCTCTTTAATAATATCCTCAGGTATATCATCCTCGTCTGACTCGGAATCCGTTTGTTGCGTTGCCTCGTTGCAGGTCACAGTCGTCGGTTCATCAAGATAAGTAATAGTAATGCTGTGTAAAATAAAGTAATGGGGAGGAAANGTTCTCTACCTCTTTAATAATATCCTCAGGTATATCATCCTCGTCTGACTCGGAATCCGTTTGTTGCGTTGCCTCGTTGCAGGTCACAGTCGTCGGTTCATCAAGATAAGTAATGGTAATGCTGTGTAAAATAAAGTACTGGGGAGGAAAGTAGTAGCAAGTAAATATGAGATTTATAAAGAAACTGGAAATGCTTTGATAAATTAAATAATTGTTTAAACATGGGAGCACTTTTTTTTGTGGAAATTAAAATGCGAGAAGAAAATTCTTTAAATAAATAAACTGAAAATAATGCTTGTTTTGTTAGCCTTGCTACCCTGAGGCTCGACGGGCTTTGGTTGT
Source organism: Nicotiana undulata (assembly GCA_005239495.1). Taxonomy (NCBI): domain Eukaryota; kingdom Viridiplantae; phylum Streptophyta; class Magnoliopsida; order Solanales; family Solanaceae; genus Nicotiana; species Nicotiana undulata. The sequence continues at coordinate 25,825 of ML291682.1, forward strand.
CCTGACGGACCAATTGTTGAGATATGATCTCTTGCTCATGACTTGTATGGAAGGGCCTTCCTCCCCCTCCTCCTCAAGAATGACACAGCAGTCCATGTCCTCATCATCCAAAAATAGATCCCTTTTTGCCGCTAGCGCTTCTTCCTCGTCTCTACCATATGTGATGTCAGCTGGCTGGAAAGTCTGCTCTATGTGGGGTATGGGTTGCTCGAATGGGTAGTAGGGGTTGCGCCATGGTGGCGACCAGTCCTTGAACTCCTTCCTAGTGTACTCGTACCCTAGACCGAAAGTGGTATCGTGCTTCTTGAGTGTTATTGACTTTGTTTTCCCTTGGAGATTCTTACCGAGCCCTTTACCCGGCTTGTACCCTTGCCAATTCAATATGCTTTCGGTCTTACTGCCCGACCACTTGTCCTTGTCAATGGCGTTAACACGTTCCACGTTGTGATAGATTTCTCCACCCAACTTCCTCCTTCCATCGATGACCGAAAAAGTCTGGTGACCGTAGATATGGTTGCTACCGTCGCCATGAATGATTACCTCTTGGTTATTCCATTCAAACTTCACATCTTGGTGTAGGGTTGATGCCACGTCCCCAGCAACGTGGATCCAAGGTCTTCCCAACAGTAAGTTGTAGGATGCAGGCACATCTATCACTTGGAAATCTACATCGAACCAAATTGGTCCCATCTGTAAGCACAAGGTGATTTCTCCCATGGTGGACCTCTGCGAACCATCGAAGGCTTTTACGTTGATCTCTCCTTCCTTTATCTCATGTAGACCCTTGCCCAATTTCTTGAGTGTGACTAGCGAACAGATATTGAGGCTGGAACTCCCATCAATTAGGATCCTTGTGATGAAGTGATCCTCGCATTGTACCGTGATGTGTAGTGCTCTGTTATGACCTAACCCCTCGGGCGGTAGCTCATCTTCATGGAAAGTGATCTTATGGATTTCTAGTATCTGGCCTACCATGTTGGCCACTTCCCCACTGGTGATATTGACTGGCATGTATGCTTCACTTAGTACCCTTAGCAAAGCACTCCTGTGAGTTTCAAAGTTTTGTAACAGGGAGAGGATGGATATATGAGCTGGCATTTTGTTCAACTGGTCTAGGATTGAGTATTCCTTGGCTTGTATCTTTCTCCACTGATAGTCCAAACCTGTTTCAATAATGGGAGGACGGTTGTTGGCCTGCTTGCTAGACTCGGCCAAATGTTTAGGGGTATAAACTCTGCCAGTTCTTGTCATACCCTGTGCATCGATGGCTTCTTCAGACTTGCCTTTACCTTTCCTCCTTGCTTTAGCAGTATAGTCCCACGGAATGGCGTCTGAGTAAAAAGGTGTCGTTGTTGACATTGCCACTGGGATAGGTGTGGTCATTTTTATCCCTGTCGGAGTATATGTTATAGGTGGCCGGACTGCAATTTCGTGCGGTTGTACAAACTCGACTTCGATCGGTCCTGGTGCCTTTCCTTTGGCGGGCGGTCTCGATTCAAACTAAAGTGGAATGGACATGTTTATCTCAACTTCCTCAGATGGATGCATCTGGACCACGATCGGATTAAGAGTAATCGCAGGATTCTTCGGATCACCCTCGACAATTAGCCCAATTGAATCCTCGGGATCCCAATCATCTTCAACCTCAATCATGTGGACACCACCCTTATGGTCAGGCAACGAATTATTGCGAACATTAGGAACAGGGTCCTTGGCTACAATGATCTTGTTATCTATGAGGGTCTGTATCTTGTCCTTCAATGAACGACATTCCTCGATGGTGTGTCCCTTCATGCCGGAGTGGTAAGCACATGTTTTATTTGGGTTGACCCACTGAGAAGGGTTCTCAGGGACGACAGTGGGAATGGGTGTGACAGAACCGGCGGCTTTTAGCTTTTCGTGTAATTGGTCAATGGGTTCAGCTATGGCAGTATACTGTTTTGGTGGATGACTGTCAAAGTTTGGGTGAGGTCTCGGGAAGTTTTGGCGATTAGGTGGTGATTGATAGTGAGAAGGTTGGGAATTGTAGGCATTATAGATGGGAGCTGGTTGGGAGTATCTGGGCGAGGTAGGCTGATATGTGGATGGTGGAGTTTGGTAGGTGGGTGAGGGTGTTTGGTATTGAGGTGAGGGTGCTTGGTAGCTTGGAGCTGGTTGGTATGTGAAGGAAGGTGCGGGGTATACTTGGTATTTGGGAGGGGACTTGGCTTGCTTTGCCACCATCACGGCTCCTACATCCCTCTTCTTGGACACACCACCGGATTGCATGGCTTTATTGGTAGCCTGTAAGGCTTCAAAATTAGTAACTATACCGTTTTTGATACCTTCCTCGATTCGCTCTCCCAGCTTGATGATATCAAAAAACTTGTGCTCCTCGACCATCATCAGCCGCTCATAATACTGAGGATCCTGAGCGCGTACAAAGAATTTATTCATTTGTTCCTCTTCTAAGGCTGGCCTGACCTTGGCAGCTTCTGACCTCCAACGAGTAGCATACTCGCGAAAGGTCTCTGTTGGTTTCTTCTTCAAGTTCTGTATGTAGAACACATCCGGTGCATTCTCTGTGTTGAATCTGAATCTATCCATGAAGTCCGTAGACATGTTCACCCAATTGATCCATTTATTTGGATCCTGGTTGATGTACCAGGACAGTGCATCACCTTTCAAACTCCTCATGAAGAGTTTCATGCGGATCCTTTCATCTTTCCTCACGTTGACCAATTTGTCGCAGTAAGTCCTCAGATGGACTCTTGGATCACCAGTACCATCAAACATCTCGAACTTAGGAGGTTTGTACCCCTCGGGCAGTTCAACATCGGGCTGTATGCAAAGATCCTCATAGTTCAATCCCTTTAACTCCTTCGACGCCTTGAACTCGGTTGGTCAATTTCTTGAGTTCCTCGGCTAGATTCCTGATGAGCTTATCCTTCTCATCGGACTCATGGGTATGTGGTGTGGAGTGAGCTACGATTTCCACATAAATGGGGTAGTCGTTAGCTTGGAAGTGGTCTCTTGTATGATCCTGGAGAGGCGGAGTGTTGTAGTGACATGTGTTGCGTTGTGCTGGTGGAGTTGGATCTTAGGGGTGATTTGGTTGTTTGGGGATGTTTTGTGGTAAAGTGGGGTTCGGAGCAGTTGGGAAGTGAACGTCTGGGACGTTGAGGGAGAATGATAAGTGGGACAAGTTCTTGACTTGATCGAGTTCCTCTTGGAACTTTAGCAGCTTTTTCTCTAGTGGAGACATACCCTCGTGCAGAACTTGAATACCCTGACCATCAGTGATCTCAACCTGTTCATCCCTGTTGTCTTTTCTAGTACCGCTTGCATCTGCCATCTTAGTTTTACCCTTGCTTTTTCCTTTGGGAGGACTGGGAGGAGGAGTAGGAGGAGGGCCCTTTGATCTTGTGCAGTAAATTGTTGATGCCAGAGTGCACGAACTAACCTTTGGGGAAGGGGAATAACTAAAGAAAAACAAAAGGTGGTGAAGTTAGTGAAGATTATGAAGAATATTGCAGTAATTTAAACACGTAATGCGAAAATATAAAACGCATCCTAAGTTGGGGAACCTCTTTATGCCCCAGGTAGGCCTAGCGACAAATTAATTTGGAGAACTTAAAATACTAAATGCCTCATTTTATTGATAATAAAATAGACAAATCCAACTTGACTCTAAGAATGCGGAAAATATAAAATGTCACTAATGGCCAGTGACTTTATTACATAAAAAGCAAAGTAAAGACAAATCCTATCTATTTGGTCCCAGAAGGACCTTCTCCAGACTCAGAATCTCTACTTGCCTTGATCAATATTCCCATCTCGCGGAGTCCCAACAACAAGTAGGTTTTGGCTAGAATTCCCGCTTCAGCTCCCTCGGTTTTTTGACAAGTCTCGATCCTCCTAAGGAACTTTTCTTCCAGGTCAACTATGCCTCGTTCCAAATGTGCTAGCCTCTGGGTGGAAGTGATGGCCATGTCCTTCCATTCTTTGATCAACTTCTTGTTGGCTATGTGGATTTTGTGATGATCTTCTTCACAGTCACGGAGCCTTTTGCGAAGCTGGTTGAGTCTAGCTGCCACCTCGGCTTTCTCATCTATGACCCTATGTCCTCGAGCGAACCCTAGCTCAATACTTCCTCCCCAGCTATCTTCCAACCATCCCAGATAGTAAGGAGAGCAACCATCGTGATACCTGTCGGGTTTGATAGTATCCTTCTCCAGCCTGATCCTGCAATGCCACAATTGTTGAGCTTGACACTTATAAGGGCTATCATCATTTTGGAAGTCCGCCCTGAGATGACCCATTTTCTCTACCCTTGGGATGACTTGCTTCCTCCCTGCCTGCCTCATGACTCGAATCAGGACGTAAGGGTATGTCCCTCTAAGACCAATCAATATTAGGAACGGAGTGTCTCTAGTCTGAATGATGAATTCGTCGGTCGGGAACCACTCGAACATCCATTGGATCTGATCCTCGGTCAGATTTTCCAATAACTCGACCCATCCATTGGCATTTTCAAGCTGTGCAAACATGTTCGGGATGTAGTTCATACGCTTTGGATGATGGAAAGCAATATGGTCATCCCAATTTCTCCTATGTATGTTTTGACGGTAGTCACCCCTTTTCAAATGCTCGGTGAGCCAAAGCTAGAGTAGCAGGTTGCAATCCTCAAAATGTTTCGCTTCTCGTTGAAAGTTCTCCAAAGCTCGGTATATGTCGGCGTCGGCAACGATCATAGGTACAATGCTGAAATCCTGTCCGTCGATCCCTTCCATCAAAGTCTTGGTAACCATAGCCAGTCTGGTGTGGATTCTCCCCTTCTTTGTCGGGAAGACCATCAATCCCAAAAAGCAGAAGATGAAAACGAATACCCGGCGGTGAATGTATCCTAGAGAGGTGAGGGTGAACACTTCCTGATATGTGCGGTAAGACTGACTACGGCCATACCTCTCGTACAAGTAGTCAAAGGGGATGTACGAGTCTTCCAAGCAGACTAAATTCGGATTCTTCTTGAGCCCCATAATCTTGAGAAAACCCCGGCCTGTTCGGTTTTCAGGCATCAGTAACCCTTGAGACTCCCAAGGCAAACCAGCTAAACCCCCTATCTCCTCTAGCAGCGGTGTCATCTCATTGTTACCAAATCGAAAAACCGACCGATCACAGTCCTAGAATAAGGTGGCACCCTCTATCATCATGTTATTAGGCTGAATGTCCAAGAGAGAGGGCAAGTTGCCCAGGTATTTTCTGACTGTTGTTTTGTCGCTTGAGTGCAAGTCTTCCCACCAATTCAAAAGTTTTGGGTGGATGTTGGTGACCATGCCGAATCTGGGGACCTCGTGCCTCATCTCTGCAAAGTAAACAGGTTAGGCCCTTACCCCCACCGGACTCGACCATTTAACATCAATAATTAGCATGGGCATTTAAGTTCTCCAAACAAATGCATAGAACGTGAATGCGTCCTTTTGGGTTCCAAGAAAACCCAATGGACTTTGGACAAAGCTATCTTAATGGCTATGTGTGCGGACAACATATTAGCCTGGCTAGGTTTGACCATTATGCATGCAACATACAATAGAATAAGGTTTCTATTGGGGTTTTAGACTTGTACCCTTGAGCGGACAACTCAAGGGGGAAGGCACGGAACTGTCGACTGCACCGTTGATCGAATAGTTTTACCGCAAATATGCCTTTCCAAATTTAGGGGGTGATAATATTGGAATAGCTCAACCACTCATTGTAAGTGTTGCTATAGGATTTCGTTTGGCACGAGTGGAATACGAATGTGGAGCATGATATGCAATAAATGGAATTTAAACAAATAGGCATGTATTTTCACGTTGAGGAAAGCGGTAAAGAAAGAAAATACAACAATTATAATGAAAACGGTTACAAAGAAAACATAAAGATATGTCAGTTATGTTCAGGTGAAATAAATACTTGTAAAAAGTAAACAGTTAACAACATATAGCGGGGAATAGGAAAAGGTGTAAGCATTTAAATAAAAATTAAATGTCCAAATTAACAAAGCACACTGTAATGGTATAAGCCTAGGGAAGATCCCCAGCAGAGTCGCCATGCTGTTGCGCCCCCTTTTTCTATCGCACGGGTTAGGTACGGAGAGGCCGGGTTTATGACATTTTGGACAACTCCTTAAAAGAAAGGATTTAAGGAAGAGTCGCCACCTAACGATTTTATGGTGCGTTAGGGCACCTAGAGTTGATAACTCATGAACTAGTTTGCATTACTACAGATTGGGTAAGGGCTTGAAATTATCCCAAGGGGAAGGTGTTAGGCACCCCTCAGGATCCACAACTTTGGGTCCCAGCCAAGAAGTTTTGTGGATTTGGACGGTGAACAAATAGCAAGTAAGGTTTATATAAGAGGGGATTTCAAACAAGCATGAAAAAGTCTTTAAAGGTTTTGGAGAAAGCATTAGGATAAACATTTGAAAAGAACTGTCCTAGGTTTAAAGTAATACGGATCACATCAATGCAATACCCGGATGTCAGACCTCGACGAGGCGGCTACACGTGGTATTAGCGCACCGGTCATCATATCCGTATTCTACCCTTCCCACCCCGTAAAGGTTATTTAAAATGCGTGTGTTGGTTACGAATGCTTATTGCGTGCCATTACCCGTCCCATTCTATAAGTCCTAGAGGGTATTTAGGACTACTAATCCTACAAGGTGAGTACTAGGCTGAACTCTTAGGTTTAAAAGGATAAAATTCTAGTCGACATGTAAAACAATTAGGACTACAGATATGGGGAACACATAAGGGCAAATACGGGGCTCATAGATCCCTCCACAAGTGAACACGTAGGTAGCACGTCTCAAACACATTTAAAGTCTCAAAGATGGGAGTTTAAAAAAAGAGTTTTGAGTAAAACAGTGAGTTGCAAGAGGAGTCTGATTTGGAAAACTTAATGAAGGAGTAATTCAGAGAAATAGTTGATTTTTTAGCAATGCAGTTGTTTAGGGGGAATGGTAAAATTCAGAAGTGCAATGACTTAAAGCTTTAAGAAGACATAGCCGAAAATTATTGAGGCCTGGTTTTGAAGTAATAAATAGTGATGAATGACCCAAAATACAGTAGCTTAACATATATGGTGGTTAAAGATAATTGCAGTAAAGAAGTAATAAGTGATACCAAAAATACAGTAGCTTTAAATATTCAGAGCAAGGATTCAAAATGGCACGATTTTGAGTGGAGTATAACCGTGCAAAACTCAGAAAGTCAAATGTATAAATTCAAGACTGTTTTAAAATAGAGCTAGAGTTTTAGTAAAACAAAGTGAACCTCAGTGAGGTAAAACAAGAATGAGAGCAACAGGGTTCAAAAGGTTAAAGAGGTTGATTAGCCTTAAACATAATTGGTTTAATTTTATCGCATTCGGCTTAAAGTTGCCTAGGCGTCGTATACATTGCCTAACTATCTCAAAAGGTGGACATGCATATTTTGGATTTGGATTTTGAAGAGTATACTTGCAGAAATGTTTCAAGTAGGCTAACTGCATTTTCATTATATTAAGCATGCTAATTAGGCGCTTTAACGATTTGCAATTCAAACAAGTATAAGATCCTAAACAACAGGATATCTAATGCACATAGAAATTCCTAAACATATGGTTTCTAAGATGGAAATGCAGTAATGACCTTATGACAGTTTATTAGGCATGTTATTAACTGATCAGGATTATGAAATGAGGATGATAATATGCTGAAAGTAAAAAACCTAAAACAGGATTTCTACTATGTGAGATGCATGTCCTATACAAGTTATCTAATGCACAAATAAAGTCCTATAGGCATGTTTTTTCTACCCATCACCTAAGCTAAGTATGCATAACCCCTCCCAAGTTCATTATCCAGCCCCAATTATTCATTTACGTATTATTACATGCTTGAATAATAAATTACATTGATGAAAAGGAAAATAAGAAGTTATTCTATAGGGAGACTTCAACCAGGCCAATTCTCCCAACCTCACTCCTTTAGAGTTTCACAACCTTAAGGGCCTGAGTGCGGCAAAGCTCCCAAAGGGCCCAATGGATCCCTGGCCAATACCAGCACCCAGGAAATTGCCAAGATTTTAACAAAGTGCAGTGTGGAATAACCATCCTTGTGTGTCAAAGTTCCATGAGTACTCAGGGGTACTCAAGGCAATGCTCACACGAAGGGGGTAGGACCTAATTTTCTAGGAGTAGTGTAATGTGTAGGGAAGAGAAGAAAGTTCATAGTTTAAGAAAAGAGATTTCAAAACTGGAGAGTTAGTTCTTGAAAGATTAACTTAAAATAGACAGAAACATTAATCAATAGTTCAGCAATACAGGATTTCACACAAGGATAATAAGACAAAAAGGAAAATAGATAACATAATAACACCAAGAGATACAGAGACTTATGAGAAATCCCTACACAGAATCAAAGAGATTCAGGGGACCAAGAAATGGCCAAGTTTAGACAGTAATAGGAGACAGTAAAAGAAGACAATTGTGATAGGTGAAATTAAGAGCAAGCAATAGTCATATGAGCATGCAAGTCAAACATTGACAGATGAAAAGTTCAGGGAACCAGGGATAGGAAGGTTCACACATGATACTGAACAAGAATAGAAATAACCTAACAAATGTATACAAGAATAGGTAAAGCTCATAACAAATACTGGCTTAATCATAAACAGGTAAAGAGTTGAGCATGGCAGGTATCATCAGGCAAAACAGGGCATCAATTGCATGTAGAACAGTAGAAGCATAGGTAGAAAACAACTAGGAATACAACATACTGAAATAGTAATAGCCACATTGGTTTGTAACCTTGGAAATTATTCAGGACATACCATTAACAAGAGAGAGCACCAGAATGAAAGAGCCAAATATGAGCACAATATTGGCCTAGGCTTATAGCCGGCCAATAGCAAACAATAGCAGAGAGAGAGCAGTAGCAGAGTAAAGAAAAGAAGAGAGAAAAACATAAGAGAGAGCTTAGAGTAGTACTGATAAGAAAGAAGAACACAAGTCTCTGTGTGTGTGTTTGTGTCATTGAAAGACATATAGTATTTATAGTTGCAAATAGGTAGTAAAAGACAATGGTAAAAAGAGGACAGAATCAAATCAGTGTAAGAAAATACCCGGTTCCCTTAAGTCAAGGGATTCAAACTCAAAAATGGTAAAACACATAGCCATATAAGCTAAATAAAGCCAGTACAAGACTTAAATAAGGAAATAATCAAAGTTTGTTAAGTAACAAGGGATCTAGGAATCAATTAACCAACTAATCAAGACAAATTACTCCCTCAAATTAAGGGATTGGAATTCGAACGGTAAAACACATATGCAAAGTAAAAGAAATCAGTCAAGAATTGATTTAAGGAAAAGATTAGGCAATAGAGTAAATAATTAGGGCCAGATTCACAGATTCCAATCAAGGAGAGACTCATGGCAGTCAATCAATCCAAACAAACATATAGTACTCATTAAAATAGGGAAATCAACATCGATTAGGAGAGAATTATTGAACATATAAATACAGAAGGCAAACAGTAGTAGCAACATACATGCCTGGAAATATGGGTAGTAAGAGGCTAGAGATAGACACACATATGAAGCAAGTAGGCAAAGAGCCTTAAAAATGGCTGGGTCGTAACAATATAGTCATAGAAAGCTCAGCAAGAGTAAAGCAGTCAAAACAACATAAAGATATGAACATAGAAGTCCAAGAGAATTAGGGTTTTCATCATAAAACATGTTAAAAACAGTAAGAGCATGGAATCAGTAATCATACAAGAGAGAAACTCAGACATACAAGTTGAAATCAGTTCGAACCAGTATAGAAAAGACTTAGAGAAAACCCTAACAAAAAATAAATACTCCGAAACGCTTTAAACTTGATGAATCTTAAAGATCTAATCGAGAATAGCGTAAAACATAAAAGAATGAGTTGAAAATCGTTAAAATACAGAGGTTTTAAGAGATTTAGGGTTTCATAAGAAACCAGAGAAAGTAAAGGGAACCTGGCTGTGAAACTCAGGAATAATAGTGATGAGAGCACCATCTAGTCACAACCCATCGGAGATGGCCGGAAACAACCCTAGGCAGAGCTTCCAGTGGTGGTCCTAGCATGGTGAGGACCCATGAAGGTCTCAGAGATGAAGAGTCCGGAGAGATAAGGCTTCAAGGCGGCTGGTGGTCGAAAGAGGTGAGACTGGAAGTGGCCGGAGAGACGGTGAAAGCCATCAGAGAAGAAGGAGAACCCAGAAGGTTCTAGAGAGAAGGAGGAGAGGAAGAGACAAATAGAGAGAAAGTAGTTGTCTCGAAAATGAGAGACGGGGAGGGGGGTAGTTAGAATTAATTATGGTAATCTTTGATCTGGGCCGTTGATTTGAATTAATCAACGGCTCAGATTAAAGCGAGGATTGGGTCGGGTAGATTTTAGGTGTTGGGCTTGGCAATTGGGCCGGTTAAAAGGGTCAGATGAGTTGGGTATTTTTGGGGTTTAAATGTGGCTAAATTTGAAAATAAAAATGGCTACTAGTTAAATACCCACAAAAAGATAATTAGTTAATTAAAATAGCAAATAATTATATAAAAATGAAATTAAGTTTAAATAAATAAAATTAAGGGAATTAAAAAAATATTAAATATAAAAAATGACTAATTATCGAATTAAAATAACATAAAGTGTGCAATTGGGCTATAATTGCAAAGTTACGGAAATTAGAATTAAAGGATACCCAATTGCTAATTTGTGAAATAATTGAATCCTAATGGACATAAATGATATACTGAGCTGTGACACATTTCGAAATTATCTATAACATAATTTATGAATAATATTTAAAAATGAAATATTGAATAAACGTGCGAATAATTTAATAAAATAGGAAAAATAGGGGGAAAATGCTTATTATTTTAATAATAATTTTGAAAGCTTATATGCAAGTTTGAAAATAATTTGAGGAAAAATTGGGTATCAACAGGTCTTGGGGTACTTTTCAATCCTAAAGGTCCGAAGAATTTCTACAGTTATAACAACATAGGGATCTAACCGGGCATCATTTTTAGTTAAGAAATTTTACGAGTCCTTACATGAAGGTGGGGCGTGGATCTTCTGGAGTGCCTAAATTGAGTTCCTTAAGCTCATCCACAGTTGATTTCCCGCCATCTTCTAGTTGAGGGAGAGCCTCGTGTACTTCATCATCAATGTCAAGGCATGGGCTATCTTCTATAGTTATGTGATAGAATGCTTCCACAACGTCTGACTTTTTGATTTCACTTCCTTGGATGGCCATCATGGCTTCTTTCTCTTTCTCTGCTTCTTTATGAGGATGGAAAGTGTAAAAAAAGGTTTTGCTTTTCACCGTCAGTGAACCATCTGTGGATATTGACAAAATAGACTTCCTCTTCATACGTGATGGGAAAGCACAACAGATTTCTTTGTCAGTAACAACTTCAAAATGATCCAACACCTCGTGGTTCCAAAGCGACAAAACACAGAGGTTTTTGAGGTAGTGGAAGCTTCCTTTTGATGTTTAGAAGATACATGTTCACCTTTGTGACTTAGCCTTTAGAACGCCGAGACCCGAGCGGTTAAGCCTCCAATGCGATCAAACACAGAAGTTTGTTGCTTTGTTTTCTTGCCCTTAACTTCCTCCATCTCCTCTATCGAGGTGTGTTGTGATGAAGTTATCTCTTTGCTTCTCTTAGATGAAATTCTGAGAGGCTCTGCCAAGATGAATCCCAACCCAAACTTTGGAGTGGAGACGTAATGCCCTTGCTTTCTCAACTTCATTTAGGACTCATTGAGCCCGTGTATCTTTTCACCAGTGACTTCGTATTTGAGTTCTCCTAGTCTTGATGGATTTTAGAAATCATAACCAGACTTTTCAAGCAGTATGAAGGCCTTAGGATCATAATGCCCTTTCATTTTATCAGTTTGGATATTGCCTTTAGTAGACTCACAAGTCATATATGGGATATTTGCAACTGGGACAGTCATATTCTCCTTCAAATGTTGGATATCTTTGTGACTCATTTTCTTCTTTGGAGTACACTCCTGTACGAAAAACTAGATGCTCCTTATCAGTTTTTTGTCTGTTTGTCACCTTCAGATGATGATAGCTTAATGGAGACTTCTTCAGTTCTCTTCTTAGGCATCTTTGTTAGTCCATTGAGCCTCATTTTCTTCTTTTTACTTGACATCAACTTTGTCGACTGATGATGGTTTATCCATGCTCGGTTCACAAGAATATAGGTAAAATTTTGCATCTGCAAAGTATGACTCAGTCGTAGTGAAAGGATTGGTGTCTGCATTAATTTTGACTATCTCTCCATCCCTTATGTGCTTCAGACATTGATGCAAAGTATACCACTTCATTCTCATGAATCCAAGAAAGTCCAAGCAATAGGTTGTATGATGTTTTAGCATCTATGGCATGAATCAGGGTGTTTGACTTCATCTAGACAATGGATAATCCCACGCGGATCATAGCTATAGCTCGTTGTCCTCCTCGGTTGAAACCTTGGATGGTTGGGTTACTTTTGGATAGCTCATCGATAAAGATCCCAAGATTTTTAGACCCATCTTTGGCATGATGTTGACAGCCGAACCATCATCAACAAGTATGCGATTGAGATGTTGTTCCCGAATGGCCCCTACAACGAACAAAGGTCTATTATGTGGTCTATACCCCAGCAACAAGTCATCATATGTGAAGGAAATTGTTGCACAACATGTGACAACTTTTGCGTTATCATGATGTTCTTGTGTTTTCATGGGAGCAAACTCATCATTGCTTTACTTTGTTTTGACTTCACTAGAAACTACATGAGTTGCACCAACGTGACCTCCATGAAGGAATTTTCCAGGAAAGAATTCATGCAATGTGATGGGCTTTCCGAACTTCGGAGATAGGGCACCGTTAAGCTTCTTGCTAATAGAAGATTTGAAAATTCTTGGTGGTTGTAGCTTATCCACATCGCTTATTTTTGCTCTTGACTTAGGTAGTGGTAGCTTTAAATCTTCTTGATGCCTTCGTTTCTTATGAGTCACTAGAGTCCAACCCCTATCGTGTTTGTCTTTGGACTGAGTGTTCAGCTCTAGTGAACCCTCAATAGTTTTTCTTGGACGATCAACTACAACGAGCTCGAAACTTCCAAATTGTAAGAAGGCAGTGCCTGACATGTTTTGCAACCTTGAACACTTCTTTTCTTTGAGCGCGATACTTGCATGATTTGCTTATGTTAATTCATCCATGTCTATGATGATTTTTCCTTCACTTACGAGAGCCATGATTTTCTCATTTAGGACGAAGCATTTCTCTGTAGGGTGGTTAATGACGCGATGAAACTTGCAGTATTTCGGATCGCCAACTTTACCAATTTCCTCAAGCCTTTTTGACACAAGGATATCAATGACTCTTTTGGCTAAACTTCATCGAGGATTGTGGGTACGTCTGAATCTGGAAACGGATAAACCTTCGCCTCCAATTCCTTCAAGGTTGGACGACGTTTCTCCTCTTTGGGATATTGACTCGGGGTCTCATCCTCCTCGACCTTTTGCTTAGTCGTGACTTTCACAGAAGTTGCTTTTACCGCCATATATTCTTTGGTTTGGTTCTTTGATGCAACATGTTTCTTGAATCCCAGATGTGCATTCAAGGAATGCACCGGGGCCTTTTGTACATCCTACAAAGGATCAAACCGCGAACTTTTGAATAACTTGCAACGCGAGCTCACGACATGGAGTTAAGCATCGCAAACCATGGAAAGGCATTTCCATTCGTTGATCAGAAGGAGTTCAAGAAATATGTTGCATCAAAAAACCAAACCAAAGAATCTACGGCAGTAAAAGCAACTTCCGTGAAAGTCAAGACTATGCAAAAGGTCGAGGAGGATAAGAACCCGAGTCAATATCCCAAATAGGAGAAACGTCGTCCAACCTTGAAGGAATTGGAGGCGAAGGTTTATCCGATTCCAGACTTAGACGTACCCACAATGCTCGATGAATTGTTAGCCAAAAGAGTCATCGATCTCCCTGAATCAAAAAGGCCTGAGGAAATTGATAAAGTTGGCGATCCGAAATACTGCAAGTTTTATCGCGTCATTAGCCACCCTACAGAGAAATGCTTCGTCCTAAAGGAGAAAATCATGGCACTCGTAAGTGAAGGAAAAATCATCATAGACATGAATGAAACAACATAAGCAAATCATGGAAGTATCGCGCTCAAAGAAAAGAAGTGTTCAAGGTTGCAAAACGCATCAGGCACTACCTTCTTACAATTTGGAAGTTTCGAGCCCGTTGTAGTTGATCGTCCAAGAAAAACTCTTGAGGGTTCACTAGAGCTGAACACTCAGTCCAATGACAAAGACGATGATGGTTGGACTCTAGTGACTCATAAGAAATGAAGGCATCAAGAAGTTTTAAAGCTACCACTTCCTAAGCCAAGAGCAAAAATAAGCGATGTGGATAAGCTACAGCAACCAAGAATTATCAAATCTTCTATTAGCATGAAGATTAACGGTGCCCTATCGCCGAAGTTCAGAAAGCCCATCACATTGCATGAATTCTTTCCTGGAAAATTCCTTCATGGAGGTCACATTGGTGCAAATCATGTAGTTTCTAGTGTTTACGAAACAAAGGAAAGCAATGATGAGTTTGCTCCCATGAAAATACAAGAACATCATGATTACGGAAAAATTGTCACATGATAACGGAAAGGCAACATACCACCCACTTTGTCGAGACTTGTAGCAATGCTGGAACGCGTGGTGACCTTTTGGTAAAACAATTTGTTCGTTCTCTGAAAGGAAACACATTTGACAGGTATACTGACTTGGAGACCGAATCCATTGATAGTTGGGAGCAACTGGAGAAGGAATTCCTTAATCGTTTTTATAGTACCCGAAGAACTATAAGCATGATAGAGTTGACAGGAACCAAGCAAAGGAAGGACGAGCCCATGGTGGATTACATCAATCGTTAGAGGGCATTAATTTTGGATTGCAAGGATCAGCTTTCAGAAATATCTGCTGTGAGATGTTCATTCAAGGAATGCACCAAGGTCTTTTGTACATCCTACAAGGGATCAAACCATGAACTTTTGAAGAAATTGCAACGCGATCTCACGACATGGAGTTAAGCATCGCAAACCATGGAAAGGCATTTCCATTCGTTGATCAGAAGGGGTTCAAGAAACATGTTGCATCAAAGAACCAAACAAAAGAATCTATGGTGGTAAAAGCAACTTCTGTGAAACTCATGACTAAGCAAAAGGTCAAGGAGGATAAGACCCCGAGTCAATATCCCAAAGAGGAGAAACGTCGTCCAACCTTGAAGGAATTGGAGGTGAAGGTTTATCCGTTTCCAGATTCAGACGTACCCACAATCCTCGATGAATTGTTAGCCAAAAGAGTCATCAATCTCCTTGTGTCAAAAAGGCCTGAGGAAATTGGTAAAGTTGGCGATCCGAAATACTGCAAGTTTCATCGCGTCATTAGCCACCCTACAGAGAAATGCTTCGTCCTAAAGGAGAAAATCATGGCTCTCATAAGTGAAGGAAAAATCATCATAGACATGGATGAAACAACATAAGCAAATCATGCAAGTATCGCGCTCAAAGAAAAGAAGTGTTCAAGGTTGCAAAACATGTCAAGCACTGCCTTCTTACAATTTAGAAGTTTCGAGCCCATTGTAGTTGATCGTCCAAGAAAATCTCTTGAGGGTTCACTAGAGCTGAACACTCAGTCCAATGACAAAGACGATGATGGTTGGACTCTATTTTCTCATAAGAAACGAAGGCATCAAGAAGTTTTAAAGTTACCACTTCCTAAGCCAAGAGCAAAAATAAGCGATGTGGACAAGCTACAACAACCAAGAATTATCAAATCTTCTATTAGCATGAAGATTAACGGTGCCCTATCGCCGAAGTTCCAAAAGCCCATCACATTGCATGAATTCTTTCTTGGAAAATTCCTTCATGGAGGTCACGTTGGTGCAACTCATGTAGTTTCTAGTGCAGATGAGACAAAGGAAAGCAATGATGAGTTTGCTCCCATGAAAACACAAGAACATCTTGATAACGGAAAAATTGTCACATGATAACGGAAAGGCAACATACCGCTCACTTTGTCGAGACTTGTAGCAATGTTGGAACGCGTGGTGACCTTTTGGTAAAACAATTTGTTCGTTCTCTGAAAGGAAACGCATTTGACTGGCATACTGACTTGGAGACCGAATCCATTGATAGCTGGGAGCAACTGGAGAAGGAATACCTTAATCGTTTTTACAGTACCCGAAGAACTGTAAGCGTGATAAAGTTGACAGGAACCAAGCAAAGGAAGGACGAGCCCATGGTGGATTACATCAATCGTTGGAGTGCATTAAGTTGGATTGCAAGGATCAGCTTTGAGAAATATCTGCTGTGAGATGTTCATTCAAGGAATGCACCAGGGCCTTTTGTACATCCTACAAGGGATCAAACCACGAACTTTCGAAGAACTTGCAACGCGAGCTCACGACATGGAGTTAAGCATCACAAACCATGGAAAGGCATTTCCATTCATTGATCAGAAGGAGTTCAAGAAACATGTTGCATAAAAAACCCAAACCAAAGAATCTATGGCGGTAAAAGCAACTTCTGTGAAACTCATGACTAAGCAAAAGGTCAAGGAGGATAAGACCCCGAGTCAATATCCCAAAGAGGAGAAACGTCGTCCAACCTTGAAGGAATTGTAGGTGAAGGTTTATCCGTTTCCAGATTCAGACGTACCCACAATCCTCGATGAATTGTTATCCAAAAGAGTCATCAATCTCCTTGTGTCAAAAAGGCCTGAGGAAATTGGTAAAGTTGGCGATCCGAAATACTGTAAGTTTCATCGCGTCATTAGCCACCCTACAGAGAAATGCTTCGTCCTAAAGGAGAAAATCATGGCTCTCGTAAGTGAAGGAAAAATCATCATAGACATGGATGAAACAACATAAGCAAATCATGCAAGTATCGCGCTCAAAGAAAAGAAGTGTTCAAGGTTGCAAAACGCGTCAGGCATTGCCTTCTTACAATTTGGAAGTTTTGAGCCCGTTGTAGTTGATCTCCAAGAAAAACTCTTGAGGGTTCACTAGAGCTGAACACTCAATCCAAAGACAAAGACGATGAGGGTTGGTCTCTAGTGACTCATAAGAAACGAAAGCATCAAGAAGTTTTAAAGCTACCACTTCCTAATCCAAGAGAAAAAATAAGCGATGTGGATAAGCTACAACAACCAAGAATTATCAAATCTTCTATTAGCATGAAGATTAACGGTGCCCTACCGGCGAAGTTCCGAAAGCCCATCACATTACATGAATTCTTTCCTGGAAAATTCCTTCATGGAGGTCACATTGGTGCAACTCATGTAGTTTCTAGTGTAGACGAAACAAAGGAAAGCAATGATGAGTTTGCTCCCATGAAAACACAAGAACATCATGATAACGGAAAAATTGTCACATGATAATGGAAAGGCAACAAACCGCCCACTTGGTCGAGACTTGTAGCAATGCTGGAACGCGTGGTGACCTTTTGGTAAAACAATTTGTTCGTTCTCTGAAAGGAAACGTATTTGACTGGTATACTGACTTGGAGAGCGAATCCATTGATAGCTGGGAGTAACTGGAGAAGGAATTCCTTAATCGTTTTTACAATACCCGAAGAACTGTATGCATGATAGAGTTGACGAGAACCAAGCAAAGGAAGGACGAGCCCATGGTGGATTACATCAATCGTCGGAGGGCATTAAGTTTGGATTGCAAGGATCTGCTTTAAGAAATATGTGTTGTGCAGATGTGCATTCAAGGAATGCACCTGGGCATTTTGTACATCCTACAAGGGATCAAACCGCAAACTTTTGAATAACTTGCAACGCGAACTCACGAAATGGAGTTAAGCATCGCGAACCATGGAAAGGCTGAATCCAATCCTTGCAATCCAAACTTAATTCCTTCCAACGATTGATATAATCCTCCATGAGCTCGTCCTTCCTTTGCTTGGTTCATGTCAACTCTATCATGCTTATAGTTTTTCGGGTACTGTAAAAACGATTAAGGAATTCCTTCTCCAGTTGCTCCCAGCTATCAATGGATTCGGTCTCCAAGTGAGTATACCTGTCAAATGCGTTTCCTTTCAGAGAACGAACAAATTATTTTACCAAAAGGTCACCACGCGTTCCAGCATTGCTACAAGTCTCGACAAAGTGGGCGGTATGTTGCCTTTCCGTTATCATGTGACAACATTTCCGTTATTATGATGTTCTTGTGTTTTCATGGGAGAAAACTCATCATTGCTTTCCTTTGTTTCGTCTGCACTAGAAACTACATGAGTTTCGCTAACGTGACCTCCATGAAGGAATTTTCCAGGAAAGAATTCATGCAATGTGATGGGCTTTCGGAACTTCAGCGATAGGGCACCGTTAATCTTCTTGCTAATAGAAGACTTGATAATTATTGGTTGTTGTAGCTTATCCACATCGCCTATTTTATCTCTTGGCTTAGGAAGTGGTAGCTTTAAAACTTCTTGATGCCTTCGTTTCTTATGAGTCACTAGAGTCCAACCCTCATCGTCTTTGTCTTTGGATTGAGTGTTCAGCTCTAGTGAACCCTCAAGAGTTTTTCTTGGACGATCAACTACAACGGGCTCGAAACTTCCAAATTGTAAGAAGGCAGTGCCTGACGCGTTTTGCAACCTTGAACACTTCTTTTCTTTGAGCGCGATACTTGCATGATTTGCTTATGTTGTTTCATCCATGTCTATGATGATTTTTCCTTCACTTACGAGAGCCATTATTTTCTCCTTTAGGACGAAGCATTTCTCTGTAGGGTGACAAATGACGCGATGCAACTTGCAGTATTTCGGATCGCCAACTTTACCAATTTCCTCAGGCCTTTTTGATTCAGGGAGATCGATGACTCTTTTGGCTAACAACTCATCGAGCATTGTGGGTACATCTGAGTCTGGAAACGGATAAACTTTCGCCTCCAATTCCTTCAAGGTTGGACGACGTTTCTCCTCTTTGGAATATTGACTCAGGGTCTTATCCTCCTCGACCTTTTTCTTAGTCGTGACTTTCACAGAAGTTGCTTTTACCGCCATAGATTCTTTGGTTTGGTTTTTTGATGCAACATGTTTCTTGAACTCCTTCTGATCAACGAATGGAAATGCCTTTCCATGGTTTGCGATGCTTAACTCCATGTCGTGAGCTCGCGTTGCAAGTTATTCAAAAGTTCGCGGTTTGATCCCTTGTAGGATGTACAAAAGGCCCCAGTGCATTCCTTGAATGCACATCTGCACAATAGATATTTCTAAAGCCGATCCTTGCAATCCAAACTTAATTCCTTCCAACGATTGATATAATCTTCCATGGGCTCGTCCTTCCTTTGCTTGGTTCATGTCAACTCTATCATGCTTACAGTTTTTCAGGTACTGTAAAAACGATTAAGGAATTCCTTCTCCAGTTGCTCCCAGCTATCAATGGATTCGGTCTCCAAGTCAGTATACCTGTCAAATGCATTTCCTTTCAGAGAACGAACAAATTGTTTTACCAAAAGGTCACCACGCGTTCCAGCATTGCTACAAGTCTCGACAATGTGGGCGGTATGTTGCCTTTGCTTTATCATGTGAAAAATTTTCCGTTATTATGATTTTCTTGTGTTTTCATGGGAGAAAACTCATCATTGCTTTCCTTTGTTTCGTCTGCACTAGAAACTACATGAGTTTCACCAACGTGACCTCCATGAAGGAATTTTGCAGGAAAGAATTCATGTAATGTGATGGGCTTTCGGAACTTCAGCGATAGGGCACCGTTAATCTTCTTGCTAATAGAAGACTTGATAATTATTGGTTGTTGTAGCTTATCCACATCGCTTATTTTTGCTCTTGCCTTAGGAAGTGGTAGCTTTAAAACTTCTTGATGCCTTCGTTTCTTATGAGTCACTAGAGTCCAACCCTCATCGTCTTTGTCTTTGGATTGAGTGTTCAGCTCTAGTGAACCCTCAAGAGTTTTTCTTGGACGATCAACTACAACGGGCTCGAAATTTCCAAATTGTAAGAAAGTAGTGCCTGGTGCGTTTTGCAACCTTGAACACTTCTTTTCTTTGAGCGCGATACTTGCATGATTTGTATATGATGTTTCATCCATGTCTATGATGATTTTTCCTTCACTTATGAGAGCCATGATTTTCTCCTTTAGGACGAAGCATTTCTCTGTAGGGTGACTAATGACGCGATGCAACTTGCAGTATTTCGGATCACCAACTTTACCAATTTCCTCAGGCCTTTTTGATTCAGGGAGATCGATGACTCTTTTGGCTAACAATTCATCGAGCATTGTGGGTACATCTGAGTCTGGAAACGGATAAACCTTCGCCTCCAATTCCTTCAAGGTTGGATGACGTTTCTCCTCTTTGGAATATTGACTCGGGATCTTATCCTCCTCGACATTTTGCTTAGTCGTGACTTTCACAGAAGTTTCTTTTACCGCCATAGATTCTTTGGTTTGGTTTTTTGATGCAACATGTTTCTTGAACCCCTTCTGATCAACGAATGGAAATGCCTTTCCATGGTTTGCGATGCTTAATTCCATGTCGTGAGCTCGCGTTGCAATTTCTTAAAAGTTCATGGTTTGATCCCTTTTCGGATGTACAAAAGGCCCCGGTGCATTCCTTGAATGCACATCTCACAGCAGATTTTTCTGAAAGCCGATCCTTGCAATCCAAAATTTATGCCCTCCAACGATGGATGTAATCCACCATGGGCTCGTCCTTCCTTTGCTTGGTTCCTGTCAACTCTATCATGCTTACAGTTCTTCGAGTACTGTAAAAACGATTAAGGAATTCCTTCTCCAGTTGCTCCCAGCTATCAATGGATTCGGTCTNATTGCAATTTCTTAAAAAGTTCATGGTTTGATCCCTTGTAGGATGTACAAAAGGCCCTGGTGCATTCCTTGAATGCACATCTCACAGCAGATTTTTCTGAAAGCCGATCCTGCAATCCAAAATTAATGCTCTCCAACGATGGATGGAATCCACCATGGGCTCGTCCTTCCTTTGCTTGGTTCCTGTCAACTCTATCATGCTTACAGTTCTTCGGGTACTGTAAAAACGATTAAGGAATTCCTTCTCCAGTTGCTCCCAGCTATCAATGGATTCGGTCTCCAAGTCAGTATACCTGTCAAATGCGTTTCC
Organism: Nicotiana undulata; assembly: GCA_005239495.1. Taxonomy (NCBI): domain Eukaryota; kingdom Viridiplantae; phylum Streptophyta; class Magnoliopsida; order Solanales; family Solanaceae; genus Nicotiana; species Nicotiana undulata. Next base: position 47,033 of record ML291682.1, read on the forward strand.
TTTCAGAGAACGAAAAAATTGTTTTACCAAAAGGTCACCACGCGTTCCAGTATTGCTACAAGTCTCGACAAAGTGGGTGGTATGTTGCCTTTCCGTTATCATGTGACAATTTCTCTGTTATCATAATGTTCTTGTGTTTTCGTGGGATCAAACTCATCATTGCTTTCCTTTTATTTCATCTACGCTAGAAACTACATGATTTGCACTAATGTGACCTCCATGAAGGAATTTTCCAGGAAAGAATTCATGCAATGTGATGGGATTTCGGAACTTCGGCGATAGGGCACCGTTAATCTTCATGCTGATAGATGACCTGATAATTATTGGTTGTTGTAGCTTATCCACATCGCTTATTTTTGCTCTTCGCTTAGGAAGTGGTAGCTTTAAAACTTCTAGATGCCTTCGTTTCTTATGAGTCACTAGAGTCCAACCCTCACCGTCTTTGTCTTTGGATTAAGTGTTCAGCTCTAGTGAACCCTCAAGAGATTTTCATGGACAATCAACTACAACGGGCTCGAAACTTCCAAATTGTAAGAAGGTAGTGCCTGACGCGTTTTGCAACCTTGAACACTTCTTTTCTTTGAGCGCGATACTTGCATGATTTGCTTATGTTGTTTCATCCATGTCTGTGGTGATTTTTCCTTCACTTACGAGAGCCATGATTTTCTCCTTTAGGATGAAGCATTTCTCTGTAGGGTGGCTAATGACGCGATAAAACTTGCAGTATTTTGGATCGCCAACTTTATCAATTTCCTCAGGCCTTTTTGATTCAGGGAGATCGATGACACTTTTGGCTAACAATTCATCGAGCATTGTGGGTACGTCTAAGTCTGGAAACGGATAAACCTTC
>MDKH01231012.1:0-55716 GCA_005239495.1 Nicotiana undulata
TGAGTTAGTCCAGGATGCCTTGGATAAGGTAAAGATCATTCAGGATAGGCTTCGTATAGCTCAATCCAGGAAAAAGAGTTATGCAGATCGTAGAGTTCGAGATTTGGCTTTTATGGTTGGAGACCAGGTGTTCCTTCGAGTGTCACCTATGAAGGGCGTGATGAGATTCGGAAAGAAGATCAAGTTGAGCCCTAGGTATATTGGTCCATTTGAGATTTTGGACAAGGTAGGAGAGGTGGCCTACAGACTTGCCTTGCCACCGCATTTATCAGTCGTACATCCAGTGTTTCACGTATCCATGCTCCGGAGGTATATTGCAGATCCATCTCATGTTCTTGACTTCAGCGATGTCCAGTTGGACAAGGATCTGACTTATGAGGAGGAGCCGGTAGCTATATTAGACAGGCAGGTTCGCTAGTTGAGGTCGAAGAGTTATCCTTCAGTCCGTGTTCAGTGGAGAGGTCAGCCTGTCGAGGCAGCTACCTGGGAGTCCGAGTCCGATATGAGGAGTCGTTATCCCCATCTTTTCTCACACTCAGGTACTTTTCTATGTCCGTTCGAGGACGAACGTTTGTTTTAGAGGTGGAGATTGTGATGACCCAAAAGATCATCCTAAGTAATTCTAGCTAAATCTATGTTTTGAGGCCCCGAAAGCCTCCGTTAATCTCACCTCGATATGCGTGCGCAGCCCGGGCATGAAGCCGGGAAACTTCTATGTGAAAATTTGATAAAAATGGAACTTTGAATTGAATAATTGAATAAAGTTGACTTTGGTCAACATTTTTGGTAAACGGACCCGGACCTGTGATGTGACGGTCCCAGAGGGTCCGTAGGAAAATATGGGAATTGGGCGTATGCCACGAAGCGAATTTTGAGGTCCCAATCCCGAGAAATTAATTTTAAAAGAAAATTATTTTCTGAAAATAATAAAGGTTTTTGAAAATGAACTTTGATGTGAGAACTGTGTTACCGGGCCCGCATTATGGTTCTGGAGCCCGGAACAGGTTTATTATATGTTATGTGACTTATCTGTGAAATTTGGTGTGAAACGGACTTGAAATGATGTGTTTCGGATCAAAATTGGAAAAGTTAAGCTTTATGAAATTTTGAGAAAATTCGATGAGTTATAAGGTTTAATTCCTTGTTTTTGATGGTATTTTGGTGATTGGAAAGCTTGAATAAGTCCGTAGGATGTTTTGGGAGTTGTGTGTGTTGTTGGTGTTGAGCCCCGAGGGCTCGGGTAGCTAACGGGGTGAGAAAACTTAGGAAAATTTGGTTTTTGTTAGTTTTCTGGTGTCAGGCCTTTTCTTCAGTGCGATCGCATATACATCTCCGTGATCGCACAACATTAGATTGGTAGGGGTCCCAGGTGCTCTATGCGATCGCAATGCCAGCTCCGCGATCGCATAGGGTATTAGTCGAGTCAGAGGTCTGGGGTAATTTGGTCAGTGCGTTGGCGTGGGGGGTGCTGTGATCGCACAGGGTGGGGGGCCTTAGGTTCTGCGATCGCGTAGGTCTTCCTGCGATCGCGTAGAGTATCATCCGGTCCTCTTCTGCGATCGCAATTGTTCTTCTGCGATCGCAGAGCACAAACTCGTTCAGTGATTTTTTTTAATACCAAAACAGAACCTTATATGGGATTCTTCCCATTTTCCACTTCTCTTTTCTTCCCCAAGCCTCCATAACAAAGAATCAAGCTCCCAAACCTCCATAACTCCATAGGTAAGTGCTCTTAACCTCGTTTTGTCTTAATTTCTTCAACTAATCACTAGATTCTAGGCCTAAAACATAGAAATTAAGGTAGAAATTGGGGGTTTTGGGTATAGTAGGTTTTTGGAAATTTTGGGTGATTCAACCTCAATTTGGGGTCGGATCTTGAAACAAATTATATATTCTAACTCGTGGGGTTGTGGGTGATCGGGTTTTGGTCCGAACCTCGAGTTTGGACCAAGCGGGCCCGGGGTCGAATTTTGGTAATTTTGGAAGAATGCTAGAAATTGAATATCTAGGATATGGGATTGTATTGTTGAGTCTTTATTGATATTATTGAATTAATTTCGCCTAGATATCGTTGTTTCAGAGTCGGATTATAAAGGAAAGACGGTCTTAGAGGGTTGATTGCTATACTTTGGGCCGAGGTAAGTGTCTTGCCTAACTTTGGTGAGGGAATAGGTATTATTTGCTATGTGCTAAGTGATTATCATGTTCATTGCATAGGTGAGGTGACGAGTACCTATGCAATGTGTGTCAAGCATGCCCGTGAGTCTATTTTGATAGAAATTGCAGTATTTCTTCCATGTTTAGCATATTATGAGATTGTCTTTACTTGGTAATTTATTCTTGATTGAAAGTATTGGCTGTTGAGTTTGAGAAGTGTTGATACGAATGATAATACAAGTGTAGAGTATGCGATTGAGGTGATTGGTTATAGCTGAGACCCTTGCCGGGCATTTATTGAGCTATTAATTGATGTTTTCCCCTTGCTGGGCGTTTTGAACTGCTTATTTCCACTATGCTGTGCTCCTTGCCATTTAATCTGTTATTGTTTGGTAAGGAAGAGTGTAAAGCACGAAGGGTGATGTCGTGCCATGATATTTGATTACATTGCATAGTGAGGAAGAGCGTAAAGCACGAAGGGTGATGCCGTGCCATGATTCATATTGATTATAAGCACGAAGGTAAATGCCGTGCCATGACTTTTATTGATTATAAGCACGAAGGTTAATGCCGTGCCATGATACATTGTACATTGCATTGTGAGGAAGAGAGTAAAAGCACGAAGGGTGATGCCGTGCCATGATGTTTGATTACTTTGCATAGTGAGGAAAAGTGTAAAGCACGAAGGGTCATGCCGTGCCATGATATTTGATTACATTGCATTGTGACGAAGATAGTAAAAGCACGAAGGGTGATGCCGTGCCGTTGTTTACTTTTCGGATATTTATACTTGCTTTGTTGGCTATAATGTTAGATTGCCTCCCTTGTTTACTTCTATCTGTCAATTAGACTGCTTCATTTCACTTGTTTCCCCTTTACTGCTCCCGTATCCCTTACTTGTTTGCTTATCTCTTGTCTCGTATTATCCCTGTTAACTGCTGTAGAATAGGACAGGTTATCGTTATTGTCAAGTCTAGCCTCGTCACTACTTCGGCCGAGGTTAGGCTCAGCACGTACTCAGTACATGGGGTCGGTTGTACTGATGCTACACTGCACTTCTTAATGTTGTGCAGATCCCGCATCCGGACCCAGTGGACCGCATTGAGGGAGTCACCTTCAGTCCACCCAGAGCTTCAAGGTATACCCGCTGGCGTTCGTGGGCCTTGGTGTCTCTCCTACATTTGGGTTCCTCATTGTCTTATTTTTCTCTTAGTTCCAAGACAATTGTATATTTCCTTTCAGACTCTGTATTTAGCACTCAGTTTAGATAGTCCGTGAGGTTGTGACACCACGGTTTTGAGATTTTGCGATGTTGTTACCTTTATCATTTCATTATGCGTTTTGGGAATATTATTACTTTTCCGCTGTAAAAACTTTTGAAGTGATTTGGAAATGTTCGGTAAAGGTTGAAAGTTAAGGAAATTGAGATATTCCAGTGGAGGTTGGAAAGTTAATTGGCTTTATTACTATTACGTTGCTTTATATATGTCAAGTGTTGTGAACGTTGGCTTGTCTAGCGGGTTCAACGTTAGACGCAGTCACGGTCTGAAAGGTGGGATTTCGGGTCGTGACAGGTTCTTTCGACCGTTTGGCCCGATACAACATTCTCCTATCGAGGCCCTCTTTGGCATAACTTGATTTCTTCGAAAAAGTAATCTCCGAGGGTGATGCCCCCCAGTATTCGAGGTTGATTGAAAAGAAGCCTTGAATACTTGTTGAGTTTTCCTTAGGTAGCATATTGGTGTTGCCTCGTTAAAAACATTGCTGGTAAAACCCATTTGGAATAAAACCCGATCTAAGGGAAAAAGAGTGCAACACATGCTTTAAAACCCAAGGTCTTCGAGTTGAAGGGTGCTTCATTATCTTCAATCGAACACCTGCTACAAGTTAGTATGAAATATAAATGAAAAGGGGGGAGGTTATACCTTAGAAATAATAGCGTTTGAGCATCAATATTTTCCAATTGCTTGGTAGTTGCTCGCCTTCCATGGTTCCAAGTTTGTAGGACCCTTTGCCTAATACTCCGAGAACGCGGTACGGTCCTTCCCAACTAGGGCCTAGCTTCCCTTCGTTTGGTTTTCGAGCGTTGAGGTGAGTTTCCTTAGTACTAAGTCCCCGACTCCGAAGTATCGGAGGTTTGTTCTTCTGTTGTAGTATCTTTCGATCCTTTGTTTTTGAGAGGCCATTCGGACCAGTGCAGCCTCGCGCTTTTCATCTAGTAGTTCGAAGGCAGTGTTCATGGCCTTGTTGTTTGTGTCCTTCGTGGCATGTTGAAATCTGGCACTCGGTTCTCCGACCTCTACTGTTATCAGTGCCTCGGACCCATATACCAAAGAGAACGGGGTCTCCCCTGTGCTTGACTTCAAGGTCGTTTGATACGCCCATAGTACCTCAGGTAGCATTTCTCTCCATTTGCCTTTCGCATTCTCTAACATTTTCTTTAGGTTTTGAATGATGGTTTTGTTCATGGACTCGACCTAACCATTTGCACTTGGGTGGTAAGGCGTCGATAGGATCCTTTTGATTTTGGGATCCTTGAGGAATTTTGTCACCTTGGTGCTGATGAACTGCTTCCCATTATCACATGTAATCTCGGAGGGGATCCCGAATCGGCATATGATGTGGTCCCATATGAAGTCGATGGCTTCTTTTTCTCTTATCTTCTCGAAGGCCTATGCTTCTACCCATTTCGAGAAGTAGTCAGTCATAAATAAAATAAATCTAGCTTTACCTGGTGCCATTGGTAAGGGGACGACGATGTCCGTCCCCCATTTCATGAATAGATACGGGGATAGGACTGAGTGTAGTTGTTCACCGGGTTGTGATTCATTGGTGAAAATCTTTGGCATTTGTCACATCTTCGAACGAATTCCTTGGTGTCCTTTTCCATGTTATCCAAATAGTAACCTGCTCTGATCACCTTTTGAACTAAAGAATCGGCACCGGAGTGGTTTCCAAAAGTGCCTTCGTGGATTTCTCGAAGCACATAGTCAGTGTCCCCTGATCCTAAGCACACTGCTAGTGGTTCGTCGAAGGTCCTTCTGTACAGTGCTCCATTCTCGTCGAGTGAAAATCGGGATGATTCCCATGTCTTAAGTAGTCGATGTACTTGTTCCTCCAATCCCATGTTAGACTTGTTGAGTTGATTTTGGCATGGGCTTCTTCGATCACCGATTTGGGTAGTTGCACGAAGTCCCTGGGAGTATGTCATCTTCTTCGACAGATAATCCCAGATTCGCGAGTGCATCGGCCTTGATGTTTTGTTCTCGAGGTATGTTAACCAGAGTCCACTCTTTGAAGCGATGCAATGTCACTTGAAGCTTGTCTAAGTATATTTGCATCATATCTTCTCGAACCTTGAAACTCCCATTTACTTGCTTCGATGACCTCTACTCCTAGGCCTTTGGCTAATTCTAGGCATGCAATCATGGCCTCACACTCGGCCTCATTGTTAGTCAACTTTGAAGTTTTTATAGATTGTCTAATTATGCCGCCCGTAGGTGGTTTTAGAACTATGCTGAGCCCGGACCCTTTCACGTTCGAGGCACTGTCAGTAAAAGGGGTACATACCCCCGATGATGTGCCCGTTTTTAAGAAGAGTTCTTTATCTACCTCGGGCACGAGGGCACGCGTAAAATCGGCCACGAAGCCCGCCAGTATTTGAGACTTGATGACCGTTTGAGTTTGATACTCGATATCATACCCTCCAAGTTCGTTGGCCCATTTGGCCAATCGTCCTGATAATTCAAGCTTATGCAAGATGTTTCAAAGAGGATATGTAGTTAAAACACATATAGGGTGGCATTGAAAGTAAGGTTTCAATTTTTTAGATGCACTTACTAATGCAAGAGCTAGTTTTTCTAAGTGTGGATATCTGGTTTCAGCATCTCCTAGGATCCGACTTACGAAATAGATAGGGAACTGTGTACCTTGTTCTTATTGAACCAATACACCACTTACCGCTACCTCAGACACATCCAAATATAAGTATAGCGTTTCGTCCTCCTTCAGGTATGAAGCAAATGTGGGCTCGAGAGATACCGCTTTAATTCTTTCAAGGCATGCTGGCATTCCGGAGTCCACTCGAAGTTGTTTTTTTTTCTTGAGTAAGGAGAAGAAGTGATGACTCCGATATGAAGACCTCGATATGAATCGGCCTAATGTTGCTATCCCACCGGTCATCCGATGTACTGCTTTCACACTGTTCACCATGGTGATCTCCTCGATGGGCTTGATTTTGTCGGGGTTGATCCCGATCCCCCTGTTCCATACCATGAAGCCCAAAACTTTGCCTAACCCAACTCCAAAAGCGCATTTCTTGGGGTTGAACTTCATGTTGTACCTTCTTAGGATATCGAATGTTTCCTGCAAATGAGTCAAATGGTCCTCTGTGCGTATGGACTTAACTAACATGCCATAATTGTAAACTTCCATAGATTTTCTTATTTGATGTTCGAACATCTAATTAACTAGGCGTTGATATGTGGCTCCTGCATGTTTTAGCCCGAAGGGCATTACAGTATACCAATATGTGCCATACTTCGTGTGAACGAAATCTTTTCCTGGTCCTCCGAGTTCATTTGAATTTGATTGTACCCGGAGTAGGTGTCAAGAAATGTGAGGAACACGTGGCGGGCCGTGGCATCGATCAAACGATCGATGTTGGGCAATGTGAATGAATGTTTAGGGCAGGTTTTGTTTAGATCTTTATAATCTACGCACATTCTCAACTTATTTCCCTTTTTGGGGACTACTACTACATCAGCTAGCCACTCGGGGTATTTCAGCTCCCTAATGGACCCTATTTTGAGAAGTTTTGTTACCTCATCCTTGATGAATGCATACATTATCTCGGGCTGAGGCCTCCTTTTTTGCTTCACCGGGTTGAACCTGGGGTCGACACTTAGTCGATGGGTTGTTATTTCCGGAAGGATACTTTCATATCTTTCGATCTGGAAGCTGTTCGATCAATACGGCTTGCTCGAGCTCTTGGACTGTTGACTTCGTTGCATCCGACTCTTCGAGGGTAGCAAAGGCTCGAGAACAGATGAAGTCTTCTTTGTCGTCCTCGACCACTTCCTTATCGATCACCTGTCCGTCGGACTCAACCGAGGTTATAGACTGTGGTTGCTATTTGGATACTTCCTTGTCTTTTGACTCCTCCGAGGTGGAAGGCGTCGATGCTGGTGCCATGTCGTGCACCGCGAACATCTCTATTGTTGCACGCTGCTCTCCGTACACTATTTTTACACCATCCTTTGTTGGAAACTTCGTTATTTGATGAAGGGTTGATGGCAGTGCCCTCATACTATGTATCCACGACCTTCAAAGTAAGGCATTGTACCTTATGTCACCTTCGATGACATGAAACTTGGTATCTTGAATTGTACCGACCACGTTGACTGGGAGGATGATTTCCCCTTTCGTTGTCTCACTCGCCATGTTGAATCCATTTAGGACTCGAGAGGCGGGTATGATCTGATCTAGCAGCTTGAGCTGCTCCACAACCCTCGACCTAATTATGTTGGCCGAGCTACCTGGATCCACGAGCACACGTCTAATTTGAAATTTATTCATGAGAAAGAAATTACCACTGCATCATTATGGGGCTGATATAAAACATTGATGTCTTCCTCGCAGAATGTAAGAGCATCCTCGGGTATGTAGCTTCGAGTCCGTTTTTCCTTTGTGACGGATAATTTTGTTTGTTTGAACACGGGTCCCTTTGGGACATCGACTCCTTCAATGATCATATGAATGATATGCTGCGGCTCCTCCTGTTCATTTTTCCTGTTTTCATCCCTCTCTCGAAAGTGGTTCTTAGCCCGGTCACTAAGGAACTCTCAAAGGTTCCCTTCATTGAATAATCAGGCTACCTCTTCTCGAAGCTGTCTACAATCCTCGGTCCTATGATCGTGAGTGCCATGGTATTTTCATATTAAGTTGGGGTTACTTTGGGAAGGATCTGATTGTACTGGTTTCGGCCACCTGGTATCTCAGATCTTACCTATTGCTGATACGATGTCTGATGCATCGATGTTGAAGTTATACTTTGACAATGTTGAAGTTATACTTTGACAATCGGGGTGCCTCCATCAGCCCCCTATGCCTATTGAACCTGGTTTTTCTAATGAGTCCTCGGGAACTTTGGCCTCGATCCATCCTTCGAACATTTCGAGGTATATGACGCCTCGGGGAATTTCTTCGGTCTTCCACATAAGGTTGGTAGCTTTCCTTGTTCGGTCTCGACTCCTTTTATGCATTCCTTGATTCTTTGGCTAAGAGCCTGCTTGGATATTCTGAGCCCGAGGAGGCTCCCAATTAGTCTTCCTCGACCCTGATTTTCGATTGATACCTGTTGTGCATATCCTCCCAAGTTACGGCGGGATACTTGATCAAATTTTGCTTCAGCTGCTTCGAAGCTATCGAGCTTCGTTCATTCAAGCCCTGAGTGAAGGCTTGCACTGCCCAGTCATCGGAGACTGGTGCTAATTCCATTCGCTCCATATGAAAGTGGGATACGAACTCCCTTTGCATCTCGTTCTCTCTTTGTTTAATTTTAAAGACATCAGACTCCCTTGTAGTGACCTTAATGGCACCAGCATCTGCCTTCACAAAAGAGTCTGCTAACATGGCAAACGAATCTATTGAGTTCGGGGGGAGGTTATGATACCACATCATGTCCCCCTTCGACAGTGTTTCTTTAAATTTCTTCAACAAGACGAACTCAATTTCGTCGTCTTTTAAGTCATTCCCTTTTATACCACAAGTATAAGTGGTAATATGCTATTGGGATCTGTGGTCCCGTTGTACTTTGGAATATCGGGCATCCTGAACTTCTTCAGAATGGGCTTCGTAGACGCACTCGATTGAAATGGTTTCTGCAAGAACTTCTTCGAATCTACCCCCTTCAAAATCGGAGGTGCGCCCGAGATTTGATCGACCCTCGAATTATAGGTTTCCACTTTTTTGTCGTTGGCCTCTATCTTCTTTTCTCCCGATTCAATCCTTTTGGTGAGGTCCTCGAGCATTTTCATAATGGTGGGGTGTGTTCCTGACCCATTATTGCTTGATCTTTCTGGTGCTGACTTAACTCGAGGAGCCGTTTCTGGTCCTGCTGTGCTCGGGGTCTTTTGTTGGCTCTGTAGCTGAGCAATAGCTATTTGATGTGCTTGTAACATTTCAAAGATGACATGTAGGCTAACTTCTCTTTCCTCCTGAGCTTGCATTCTTTACGTTTCATGTTGGTCACCTTCGCGCACACTTCCGTCGGTATCAGTGTCTACATTAACATGCAAAGCATTGCGTGAGCCTACATCGACGGGGATTTGTAATGGTGCTACCCCAGGGTTTTGCGATGGTACACCGGTGACTGAGGCAGTTGTAATGTTCTCTCCATGGAGCTCAAGACCGTTGTTTCCATGTGCACTTGTTGAGTTAGACATTTTTTTACCTTAAATCAAAGACTCTTGGACAAGAAAAAGTTTGAAAAATAACTTGTGTTTTCAGAATAACTAGCACCAAAACAATCATTATTATTTTTAGCCCCACAGTGGGTGCCAAACTATTTACCTTGAAAATGGTTTTAACAATTATATTTGATTTTTGGTTCTAAAAATATGTGATTTATTCTAATACTAGTTAATAATCAAGAGTTAATAAGAGTAAGTAAGGAAAATGAGATAAGCAAACCAAAGTTGTCTCAAGACTGGGGCCTTGAGCTCATTGGAGCTAGGGACCTCGAGGTCAGATTATAGCAATAAATGAAGAATAATAATGAAGAACACATAATGAAGAACAATAAAGCTGAGAGACAGTGTTGAGCACGAAAAAATCAGAGAATGTTCTATTACAGTAAATTTTGTGTCTAACAAGAATGTTTGGGGTCTCCTTTATATAGGAGGGGTGAATCCCAACATAGTACATGTCTAACTATAACAGAGAAATGCTATTGGTACAGTTGTATAACGTCCTTGTACGTACTTGTACTATATTTGCAGACCTTATAAGCTCTAACCACGTATTCTTGAGAAATTCCTGCCTTTCCATGACGGTCATCGATTTTATACTACTTCGAGGTATGTCCGGGATGGACCTTCGATATACGTTATCGAGGTATGCACTTCGAGGTCAAACTCCAAACTCTACTTCGAGCCCCTCGAGATCGGGCTTGGCATACCATAGAGGCTTCGATATCGGACTCTCCGATATCGACCGTATACAAGCATAAATTTGAGAAGTTATTTAGTTGTTTTCAAAGTTAACCAGTAGATATGAAGCATCAAATGTTCATTCAAACAAACATATAGTTCTAATCTTGACAAATTAAGAAAACTTATGATTCCATAATCAATTTATCAACCATACTCCATTAACAAACACATGAAGATAGTCAGTCATTAGCACATTAACAACATCATTTGATAAGAGATTATAGAACAAATGATGCATACAAATTCAAACAATGTAAAAATAATTGTAGAGTGGAGACTCTACTGACCTTCTTTTAGGGCAGCAAACCAAACAAGTGCTTAATTTATCCATTTAGGAAGCCAAAAGCTCAAATGTGTATTAATTATTTCTGATGTTAGGTGTTCTTAGGCGTTTTAGGTGATAAAAATTAAGGCTTCTATTTATAGTGGCCATTGAAGCCTTTAGGGTTCTAGAAGATTCAAGTTAGATAGTGGAGAGTGACGATTACAAGGTGATTCAAACAGAGGCGAGTGAAAATTAGAATAATAGAGTGGAAAATTAATGAGAGTTTTACGAGAGAAGAGAGAATGTGACAGTTGATGGAAAAACCCATCGGGTAAAATTAATGAGAGTTTTACGAGAGAAGAGAGCATTTGACCTATGGACCTCAAATAATCATGATGAGGTTCCGAGGTATGCTTAGCATGCTCCAATAATAGAGCACGAGGGAAATCTGGAGATTCGAAGTTGCATTATTGAGTCTTAGGGTTTCAGGTTAGGGATTTCAATTTTTGTGATGAAACGGGAATGAAATCGACGAGAATCGCCGATAGGGAAGACAAAGGAGATGTTTTCTTGATAGATTCATGACTTTGCACGAATTTGTGCAAGGTCTTTTGATTGATTTGAGCATGTAAGGTCGAGAGAAAGGGGATAGAAGGGGAAATAGAGGCAGCTGGTCAAAAGAGAAATGAGTAGGGTTTGGGGTGTCTCTAAGTTAAGACTAGGAGATGGAACGGGAGCCGTTGCATCTTTTGATCAACGACTCCGATTGTTTTGCTAATTATGAATTTAGATATGATTAAATAGGGAAAAATCGATGGCCAATGGATCCTTGTGATCCAACGGCGGACATAAAACATGATTGGCAGTTAAAAGATAAACCAAAAATAGGATTAAGTTTGATTCGTTGATGATATGGATCAACCACTGAGATGATATGTGTTTGTTTTGTGAGAGAATGAGACGGGTGACGTGGCAAGCTCTGGCTGGTTTAAAGAGAATGAAAAGGATTGCCAAGGTGGATTGGAGGGGTTGTTGGGACTGAGTCATTTTCGGGTTGGGCTTGTGTATTGAGCTAGAATTAATTTTAAAGATGATCAATGTGTGCAGCCTTTTGGCTTTTTAAATCCTTTGAAATTAATTTAAATAAACTTAATTATTTTCAATAAAATATAGTAGAAACGGTGATTATGAAAAATACTACTAATTATTGAAATTAATTATTTGCAAAATACTTTGTTTTCAAATTGTAACACTAATATTGAATTATTAATATATGTATCTAATTAATTAGATACCTATATTAAGGAGTAATCCATTAAATTAAATATAAAGCTTATGTGATGTATATAAAATTTCTTTTATCAATCATAAAATAGTAAGTACAATAAATTTATAATTATAATTATAATACTAAATTATCAATTTTAAAACTACTATTACATAATTAATTTTGTAAAAATAGGTATTATTGATTGAAAATATTTCCAAAACAATCATTGCAAATTATTAAATATAAATAAATTAATTCTAAAAGGGATGGTCAAAATTGGTCGTCCACGTATATTCAAACAAATGTTGTACTTTCTCCATACAGGTCATGTAAATCTTAATATTAGTGTCTCATAAATTGTAATACCAATTTTTGGGGATAGTTGTATTCATTTTCGCATGCTTATTATATATTTTACTTGGTGGCTTTCAGTTCTAAGTGTGATATACCTTGATTGACTTATCTAGGGGGTTGGTTTAGGTGTCATCACGACTCGGTGGAATTTTTCGTCAAGAAAAAGGCCTTCAAATTCAATATCCATCATTAGCATCCAAGAACCAGATGTTGCAAACTTCTAGTTCAAATTTTCGCACGATCTAATGGTTAACTAGTCGGAAAATACTATTTGAAGTGAATTGCCTAAGCAAAAAATTTCCGGAGCAAAAGATCATAATGTTCTCTCTTTCAAAGCTTCAATAATGGTTGCAACTCTCAAATTTACTCTTTTCATGTTTCAGAACTAAGAAGGGTTATAGTCTTGATATTAGTGGGCCATAGGCCAAAAGTAGGTTAGGTCCAAAACCTTTTTAATCCACATAGGGAGAGAAAGTTTAAAACCCCCAATAATTCTCCCCCTCCAGACTATGTGGAGAAAATCATCACCTAGGAAATTGTCACATCCCAAACCCGACCCTAGCGAGACCGGCATCCGGTGCTAAGGAACCACAACGAAAGCACCTTATAAGATAGAAATCACAACAAATGCCCCAAATTTATTCACTAGACCATTAATCATTATTAAAGCCAAGACAGAACCTAATAATAGTCCAACTTAGATTAATAATGCTCGTGGGCCAATAATCAATACTTAAACAAATAATTTTTTGCTCAGTAGCTCGATAATTCAAGCAATGACTCAAACAAAATGCTACCCACAATACTAGCATCTGTCTATGGAGCTTCTAGGAATAAAGAAGTAATAAACTAATCTCAGAACACAGTTTGAGTGAATAAACAACTGGAGTTCCACAAACAAGCTTGTGATCTCACCAAATATTTTAAAGCAGCAAGTACTCCTAGACTGTGCAGCCCATGTCTTGCTTTTCTTTGTTACCTAACATACCATAAAAAATGATAAGAGTATGTCTGATTACTAGATACTTAGTGAGTGTCTTGGAGAAAGAGTACACATAACAAAATAATAATAATAATACATAAAGTAAAACAATATAGAGGGAATAGTTCAAATCAAATATGCAGTATAAATCAAGTACTTAACATAAATTAACAGTAAAAGAGTCATGTAGTCCATACTCATTATGTCCTATAGTTTTATCATGCCAATAAAGGCCAAGTGGTTCCAATACATGCCAATATAATGCCAATACAGGCCTATTTCATGTTAATACATGCCTGAATCATGCCAATACAAGCCGATATCAAGTTCAGTGTTCATCATGTAAATCTATTTTCTAAATCATAGTGTTTTAGCCAAATACTTCTTAGTCAGTTCAACAGCACACACAAGGAGTAAATTATTCCTACATATAGAACACCCAGTATTGTAATACCAAGACTCGACGCGAGCATGTCCCATATGCGCATACATTATCGTTTAAGCGTTTTTCTTGCAAATGCAAGGTTTTCAAAAGAGACATACCTCAAATCTCGTTAAACTCATACAACACAAGCCCTAATGATCAAGAAATCACAATACAAATGATTAAAGTCATAAATATCAAAACTTGATCGAATTCTAGGTTGCCACCCCCTTTTCATAACTAGATTTTATGCCTAGAAGGGTGTTCTTCGTGGATCAAGTTAACACAAACTAATATACGAGGAGTTATATTTACTCCCTTTTTTTTTACTTTCCTTCTCGAATGTGGATTATTGCCTAAAATTTGCCAGTGTTCCCTCTGTAATTGGATTTATACCAAAAGAAAACACTCAGCTAACTACCAAATAATCAATAGCACAATCCTCACTAGGACTTTCACAACAAAATAATTATCTTTCAACATATATTATGGGCTTAATACATTAGCCAACAAATGTAGAATGTCAATAACAGAAAGGTAAAAACATACTTGATATGGGGAACAAATAAGGGTATATTCTCTTTATGTCCTCTTCCGCGTCCCAAGCCGCCTCCTCGGTATTAGGATTTCACCATAGGACTTTAGCCAAAGCTACATCCTTTGTCGTTAGCCTTCGAACTTGACGATCTAAGATTTGCACATGTTCTCCTTTATAAGAAAACCCCTCATTGATTTTCACTTCTTCATAAGATGGGATATAGGAAGTATCAGGTCTATATAATCTCAACATCAACACCTAAAAGACTGGATACATCATGGACATCCCATGTGGCAATTCTAGCTCATAATCTACCTTCCCAGTCTTCTTAACAAATTTATAGGGACCGATATAACAAGGACTAAGCTTTCCCTTTATACCGAAATGCATTACGCCCTACATTGGCGACACGTTCAAGAACACCTTTTCACCCACAGCAAATTCCAGCTCGCAATGCCTCATGTACGCATAAGACTTTTGTTGCCTTTGAGCTATTTTGAGTCGTTGCAAAACAAGATTTACTATCTCAATGGATTTATAAACTGAGCCAGGTCCCAACAATTTTAGTTTTGTTGGTTCGAACAAACTGATCAGCGATCTATAGTGCCGCCCTTATAATGCTTTGTATGGAGCCATATGAATACTCGCATTGTACCTACTATTGTAAGAAAACTCGACAAGAGGCAGATGCTCATCCCAATTTCCCCCAAAATTGATCACACGCCCTTATAACATATCTTTAAGAGTTTCGTATGCCCATATGTTTGAGGATAAAAGACAATGTCAAAAATAACACGAGTTCCCAAACCTTTTCGGAAAGATTTCCAAAAGTGAGCGGTAAATTGTGTACCTCTGCCAGATATAATGAATGTAGGGAATCCCATGAAAGAAGTGTGTCGATTTCGTGAGTCTGTTCATAATCACCCAAATTGAGTCTTATTTTTCTTGATACTAGGGAAACCCACAATGAAGTGCATATTGATCATCTCCCACTTCTGCTAGGGAATTTCAATATTTTGAGCATGAGTGATCTATCGTCACCTCAAACCATATAAGGCCATTACACCATCTAGACTCAAGATTCTTCATGTAACCTTAGCTTACAATTCTCAAAATAAAATTCCAACTCTCGGAGCTCCCTCTAAGATCTGATTCACTTTATCAATAGCAACAAGCGGCATCAAACCATAAGCATATTACCAAGATGTAACCACATGACGTATCGCATAACTCATATGACCATAACAATATCTTTCAACCACAAAAGTTGTTTGTTACCAAATGCGGTATCAGTAATATGCCTATTGAAAAATAAAACCTCATTCTAAACATTCACAATGCTGCAACGAAGAAAGAAATGTGTAGGAACTCCTAATAACCCATCAACACAACAAGCCATGGAGTTCTCTCGCTTGACAAGAACCATTGCTGAATTCTGAGTTGTTCAGTGACATTCCTCTTCCAAACATACCTTACACAAAATTGATTGTATTGATTCTAGGCCCAACAACCTCGTCTTACCACGTATAAATTGCTCGATTGACAGCCAGATAAAATACCATTAAGAATCTCATATGACGCGATCTATGCACCAAACAAGCAACCGTCCGTATATGACCAGTGATGGAAAAGGGAACCCAAGTACAAAAATGACCCAGTAAGTGTTGCAGACATAAAAACAAAAGCATAATGATATGAACTCATCCCAGAAAGGAGAATCAAAACACACGAAATACGTTGAAGGTATCAAATCCATCATAACTCTTTCGTAGCATGCAACCGGATCCACATATATTCCTATGGTAGTGTGCCACCTGATCCACATATGTTCTTGTGGAGGAATGCTATCCGATCTACAACAATATCATCAGCAACCATTGGGTAAAAAAACTCATACTCTGAAACACATTTGTATAATAAACAAGCACGTAAAGTGCATAAACATAACCATGGGGAGACGGATATCATAATGTGCTATGAAAATTCAAGCATATCTATGATGCAACAAGAAAATCAATATTTCTAGAGCCATCTCACTCAAATATCGCCATGTGGCCTGAACAGGGTAGCAACATGCACGTGAATAAATAAGTCATCGTACAACCCATCATAGCATAAGGGAGAAACACATGAAATAGATCATGGCGTAAATAATATCCATTATGCCTGATAACACTCCCATAGAAATAATGGGTTGAATAAGTGTCGCGCCCCCTTTTTCTATCGCACGGGTTAGGTACAGAGAGATCGAGTTTATGATATTCTGGACAACTCCTTAAAGGAAGATGTTTAAGGAAGAGTCGCAACCTAACGATTTTTATGGTGCGTTAGGGAACCTAGAGTTCATAACTCATGAACTAGTTCGCGTTACCAGAGATTGGGTAAGGGCTTGAAATTATCCCAAAGGGAAGGTGTTAGGCACCCCTCAAGATCCACAATTGTGGGTCCCAATCAATAAGTTTTGTGAATTTGGACGGTGAGCAAGTAACAAGTAAGGTTCATATAAGAGGGGATTTAAAACAAGTATGAAAATCTTTAAAGGTTTTGAAATAACATTAGAATAAACATTTGAAAAGAATTGTCCTAGGTTTAAAGTAATACGGATCACTTCAATGCAATACCCGATATGTCACACCTCGAAGAGGCGGCTACACGTGATATTAGCGCACCGGTCATCATATCTGTATTCTACCCTTCCCATCCCGTAAAGGTTATTAAAATGCGTGTGTTGGTCACGAATGCTTATTGCGTGCCATTACCCGTCCCATCCTATAAGTCCTGGAGGGTGTTTCGGACTACTAATCCTACAAGGCAGGAACTAGGCTGAACCCTTAGGTTTAAAGGACAAAATACTAAGCGACATACAAAACAAGTAGGACTGCACATATGAGGGAACATATAAAGACAAATAAAGGCTCACAGGTCCATCCACACATAAACATGCACGTCTCAAAAACAATTAAAGTCTCAGGACAGGAGTTTGAAAATAGGAAGTTTAGTAAAATAGTAGGAGTCTGGGTTAGAAAACTTAATGAAGACAGAAACTTTGATTAAAACTGATAGTTGATTTCAAAATATACAGTAGCTAAAGGCAGCGGTAAAACTTGAAAATATGCAGTGATTAAAAACTTTTAGTAAACATAGATGAAAGTTATTAAAGCATGGGTTTGAAATGATTTTAAAGGATAAGTGAATAAAGTACAGTGGCTCAACATAGAGTAATAGCTATTAGTTTTCAAAGAACTGTAGCAAAAGAAGTAGTAAAATGGTATCAAAATATAGTGACTTGAAAGACACACAAAACAAGGATTCGAAATGGCACGATTTTGAGAAGCATGAGGCATTTTGAAAACCTAGTAGTTTGAAGGCATAATAGAGCAGAAGTCAGTAAAACTCAGTAAAAGAAACAGATGCACAACTTCGAGACTGTTTAAGATAGAGCAGGAGTTTTAATAAAAGTAAATGAGCTTTAGTGAAATAAAACAGGAGTGGGAGCAGCAGGGTTAAAAATATTTAAAGGAAGTGATTAAACTAGAAGAACATAATCGATTTGATTTTAATATGTATTAGGCCTAATGTTTGCCTAGGCGTTGTATACATTGCCTACCTATTTTTTAAAGAGTGAACATGCACATTTGGATTCTTATTTTAATAAATACATGTCTGCAGGAAATTATTTTAAATAGGTTAACCAATTTTAATGGCAGTATTAAATCATGTTAACTAGACGTTCAAATTCTGACAAATAAAAAGTCCCAAGGGCAGGATATTTAATGCACAAAGTATCACCTTAAGACATGGTTTCTATATGTCATGTTTATAAAATGCGTGAGCAATACATTATGACAATATTTGTTACTCATTAGGTTATACTAGGCGTGAATATGATAGATATGTTAAAATGAAGAACCTAAACATCATTTTTAATGTATGGTATGCATGTCCTAGGCATGATACTATTGCGCACATGGGAAATAAAGCCTAAGTCATGATTTCTACCCATACTACACTAAACATCCATAATTCCATCCCATATTCACTATCCAACCCCAATAGTTTATTTACAAATTATTACAGGCCATAGCAAATGAATTACAGTAATTGCAAAGAGAAAAATAAGAAGTTATTCTATAGAGAGCCTTCAAACATGCCCAACCTTCCAGCCTCACCCCCTTTGAGCCTCACAGCCTTACACAGCCTGGGTGCGGCAAAGCTCCCAAAGGTCCTTGTGAGGTCCCTGGCCAATACCAGCACCCAGCAATTACCAAAGTTGAGATAGGTGTAGTGTAGAATTACCTGCCTCAGTGTGTCAAAGTTCAGAGGGAACTCAAGTTCCCTAGGCAATGCTCACACTGAGGGGGTGGAACCTAAAGGTCTAAGAGTAGTGTGAAGTGCAGGAATGAGTAGTTAAAATAGAGTTAAGTTTTGAAAAGGAGTTTTGAAATAACAGGACTTTAAAGAATAGTATAAAGATCTTTTATTGTAAAATTAGTTTGCAAAGGAAACAATAGAATGGTCACAACTCAGCAAGTATGCAGAATTCAAGAAAAGCAAACACAAAGAGGGAAAGGGATTGGGACAAGTAATAATAGCAACATATTTGCAGTAATCAGTCATTAGAACAAAGTTACAGATTTTCACAGGATGTGATATGCCAAGAGCTTATCATATATTGTAGATACAAATATGAGAATACTAAATATTATAGGTGCATTAGAAGCCAGGCAATTGATAGAGAAAAATACACGAAGAGATGTTAAATATGCAGAATGAAGCAGTAGAAAATCACATAGGCCATAATGAATCATAGAGAAAGACAGGAGTCATGCTAGGCTAGAAGAAGAAGAGAGATCATAGAAAGAGAGTAGGTATACTAGTTACATGGTAGGCAATAGAACCATAAATGAAAACACAAAAGAAACAATAAGAATCTTAACCAAAATTGAAACATATTGTTTAGGATGTGGTAAACTTAACTAGAACATACCAGTGTTAAGAGATAGAGTCAAGCAGAAGAGAGAAAAATGATAGCACTATTAGCCTTGGCTTGCAGTCGGCTAATAATAGGCAAGAATAGAGAGCAGCAAATAGAGCCAAAGAGATACAGCAAGAAAGAGCACAAATAGTGCAGATGTCTGTGTGTGTTTGTGTGATCAAGAGTGTGTGTAGAGTGTGTCTATAAAGAGAGAAAACAGGGTATATATATAGTTTGAAAAATGAGTAGTCACATAGGTAAAGGATGCATAATTATGGAAATACAACCAATTAGTATCAATTAAAACACCGGACTCCTTTAATTAAGGAGCCAAGTTCAAAAGGAAAAGCAATCAATTTATAAGACTGATTTTGCTTCCTTTGGGACAAGGAAATCACATAATACATAAATAAAGCCAAGTACATAGTATATAATTAAGGAAAGTTTGAATAACATTACATTTATAAAGTAAAATAGGGTATTAGTTTGAAAATCAACTGAAAGGGATCCCAGATTCAATTGCAATCACAGGGAATCCAAAAGAGTTAAGGAAAGTATCATATGAGTAAGGAAAGCACTCAAAATTTGGTGCAGAATTACAAAGGACATACAGAATCACTTATTCAAAGAAGGCATCACATAAATATGGAAAGAACCCAAAATTAGTACAGGATTACAGAGGGAATACACAATCATGTATCCAAGGAAACATCACAAGCCCGGGGATTCTTACACAAAAAGGCAGTATAAAATACATAGCTAAACAATCAATAAGGTCTCAAATTACCAGGGTTCACAAATAATAACTCAGGAACCCTAACAAGCTAAAACCATAGAGAATCAAGGATTCAAATAGGAGCAACAATGATGAATCGAATAAGTCACAGGCAAGAGGTCAGAAACCCTAGTAGTAAAACATGTGAAATTAGGGACTCTCAAGAACTCAGTAATAAGAAAATAACAAGGAAAACATGATACGAGCAGAGATTAGAAACTCTAATGAACAAATCATAATACAGTCGAAGAATACTTGAAGCATTCATGGGAAACAGGGATACCATAATATTCAAGTCAACAAGGAATCACAAAATACTCGTATAAACATAGTATAGATGACTAAGATCTAGAGGAAATACCATTTTGAGAACAGGGTATAGAAACCCTAGTTTTGAAATTGTTAAAAACGCGATTTTTCGGAGAAAACCATAGAGAAACTTCATAATATTGTAAAAATGTAAACGAATCTTAAAAGAAAAACGAGATACAGAAGATTAGGGTTTCGTGGAACCCAGAAAAGAGGGAAAACCTCATGAACGGCATAGAGTTAGGCCGGAGAGACTGTAAACTTACTCAAACGGTCAGGGGTTGGCCGGACAGTGGCAAGAGGCTCAAAGGAGGTGAGTGGACCGCTCCAGGCTCGTCTGAAGAACTCAAGGCATCACTGAGCAGGTGAGAGGTGAGTGGACGACCAGGAGATGATAGGGAACCAAGCTTCCGGTGAAAATCCACCGAAGAAGGCGACCAGAGATCATCGGAGAAGACGAAGTCAAGGAGACTTCTAGAGAGTTGTAGAGAGAGATAGAGAGATAGAGAGATGAACCGTCTCGAAGGGAAATGAGACAGAGGGGGAGGGGTTAGGTGGGTTTAATTTAGGTAACAGAAATCTAGGCCGTTGATCTGATTTGATCAACGACTCAGATTGGCTTGGGATTGGGTCGGGTTTTTTTTATGGGTTTTGGGCTGGATTGTTTATGATATGGGTTGGGTATTTGAATTGGGTTGGGTCAAATTAGGCTAGGTTTTAAATAATAAATGGCTAGATATTAAATACCCAAAAAATAGATAAATAATTAAATAAACAACCAGTAATTGTACAAAAATGAAATTGAGTTTAATTAGATGAAATTACAGTAATTAAATAATATTAAGTGTAAACGAAGCATAAATTTCGAATTAAAATAATACACAATGTTCAATTGGGTTATAATTGCAAAATTATCGTAATTGAAATTAAATAAGACCCAATTGGCCAATTTACGAAATAATTGGATTTTAATAAGTGAAAAATGATTATAAATGACATACTGAACTAGAAAAAATATTTTTGAAATTATTTTAGAGTACAATTTGTGAATTATATAAATATACAATATTAAATAAATAGGGAAATAATTTAGATAAAATATGGAAAAATTGGAAAAAATACTCATTATTGCAAAGAGTGATTTTGAAAGCTTATATACCAGTTTGAAAATAATTTGAGGAAAAATTGGGTATCAACAATAAGCAAATTCAATCAAAAATAGAATACACATTTTTATTAGGCCTACCAATGGGCCTCCAAACCGATCTGGACCATTCCAAAATAGGTCAATAGCCTTCTAAAAGTCCATAGTGACTCTATCCATGACACATAAAATCCACAATAAATCCTGAACACACTTCCAAGTTCGTAGCCAGAGGGATAGTTCGCCTCTCGGAAATTGAATCTCTAAACTTCGAGAGTACTAGAGTCTCTATACCTGATCTCTAACCTTCTCACTTAAATGACTGACACATCACACACACAATCTTATCAAAATAAATACTCCCATCAATCTCCCACATCAGTAACAAATCGGTACACCAACGATTATTGGCATGTGATTCCTGTAATACGAGTCAAGCATCAAAAAAATAATACACAACGCGTCTTATATAATACACACCTTCTCAGGCAGTTTAAGATAGTGCTAGCATTATTTTAAACATCTAAAATCATCCATGTTATCTAGAACTCATGACATTCCTTTCACAACCAAACCGCAACCTTGTCCAATCAATCCCAATTCCACATAGTTACCGCATCTATCATGTTATTCCACGAAAATACGAGGATCCCATTATCAACTCTGAATCACGAATATGGCACACACTCTACCTATCAGAAAACTTCCTCATAGCTCAATTCGGGGGGGGGGGGGGGGGTGGAATCACAACACGTAAACAAACTCCCATGCTGGTAGAAGAAACCATCTGCAAGTCCTGGTTTTAACAAACTTCTCATACCTGTAGAAGACACCAACCGCAAGTTGTGGTCAAAACCAACGTGCAAACTCTTCGGAACTCATTCACACATAACCAAACCATCAGAACTATTTCCCTCTAAATCAACCAAGTCCCACAAATTGCCAAACCCAAGAAGGCTTGCTATAAAATCACTGGGAACGCTCTATCAAATCGAACGAACCGATTGCTTACATTACCATGCTGACCCAAGTTGCTGCTATTCTGACCTATATTCATCAAATTACTCATCATCCCAAGTGATCCCAACATTAAATAACCTTGTCTTAAGACCTGTAAGCCACTTTATTCCCTCTCATACACCCAGTAGTACCTCAAACTGAAATACTTGCTCCTTCTATCAATTTGAAGCTTCTTTCCATCTTTCAAGCACTGCCTCACAGAATCAATAATGATACGAAAATGTTCCCAAGTCTCTTCCAATATCCAGCGCAAATCTCGAATCCTTATATACCACATATTGAATCTTGAATCTATTAGAACCTTATCGAGAGTCACCCACTCAGTCCTCGTCTTGACTACATAGCCAACCATGCTGAATGATTAGCAATTCGTTAGCAGATGAATACTCCAAAAAGACATAACCGAACGAATCCATTCCGTTGCACACTACCCCCATAGAAGAATATCAGACCTGAGTCCTTCCACAACCTCCATATACTCCTAACGCGAAATACAACACGCACCAAGAAACTCCTTGCTCGAATCATCCTCGAAGCCATCCTCCTTAAACATACTTAATCCATAAGTTGACTTAGTATATAATTTGTAGCAACACATAACAATATGACCCAATCGCCAACGGTAGACTCTCCCACTTTGCTTTAAGCCACAATAACATAATCCAACAACATATAGTGATTGCTCTTTTTTAACTGCCATGATCTCTCACTTTTACTCAGCTGAATTTCTCATAAGCTGATATTGCACCGCCCATAACGCACCCTAAATCATCAACCCAAATGTACACTCAATCCAGTGACAGTCGTACCATCTTACTCATGCGATCCAAACCCATATCATAACACATGCATTCCACTAGGTAGATAGCCCGCCTATGTAACTTCATATCAACATCCCCTCATGACCTTGCCATGGGTACAACCACTATGTAATAAATCAATCTCCACTCGTCCACAAGTTGTAAGAATTTATTCACTTCCTCAAAAAACAACTGAAAGATCCATCAACACATCCAACACTCAAGACCGTATTTCACACCAAGATGATAATCCATCATTCACAATCCTTTAATACCTCAAGAAAACCCTTCTCGTCAAATTCAAACTCTCAAAACATAGGAAGTTATCACCAATATTAAATACCCTCAATGGTCCATAATAACCAAAATATCATCAAACTTCCTCGAAATCTGTGGCAACCCTACCACAAAACTCTTAATAATATTCTCTCACTTCCACACCGGTATAGCTATCTTTCGAAGTAAGCCACTCGATCTCTGATGCTCGTTCTCGACCTGCTGATAATCAAAAACTGCCAGACATTCCTAATCATGTTTTACTTCATCCTCCGCAACCTATAATGTTGCCTTAAATCACGATATGTCTCTATATACGTATGAACAAAATACCACAAACTATGAACCTTTTAAAGGACCATCTCCATCGAACCATCAACATTGGAAAGATAAATCTGACCTTGAAGTCGCAACACACCATCAACACTAAGGACCAACTCCTTAGCAGTACCTCGCAACTTCGTGTCCTAAAGGATAAGCGAATGGAAATCATAATACGAACGATCCTTAGTGCACTCAAATAAAGATAATTGTGCAACCACACAAGTAAGAAATCCATTATGCTCAGAGATGCCCAATCTCACAAATCTATTGACCATGGCCGGAACTTTCATAGCCCCAAATACCTCTCCTCCACCAGAAAAATGCCATACTTTAAATAATGAACTAGATAGTTCTCCTCACAGTCCTTTATGTGTCGTAACACATATGCGACCATCCTACCATTCTGTGCTAACACAACGCCAAGACTAACGCATGAATTATCACAATGCACTGTGAAGGCCTGAACCTATAATAAATACCAGCACCAGGGATACTAAAATGGAGAACCTCTCCATAAGGAGAAGATAGTAGTATGCCCTAGAAACACGGGGAAAAATCATCCCTTACCACCTCTGCAACATCACCATTGTTCGCCGCTGGGCAATTGATATCTAGTACTCCACCTTGCACACGCGTAAATAGAAACACACTGAAGATATATGTTTTAAGCAGTATAAATCGCACGATAAGGGACCAAGAAAGGAAAGTTTCCTAAAGCCCTATAGCCTCTCAAAGATAAGTACAGGCGCATCCATCCAGTCGTCAAGACTTTACTACGCATGCTCGTGACTCGTGAGACCTATATGAACCTAGTGACCTGATACCAATTTGTCATGACCCAAAATCCCACCAAATAACATGGTGATGTCTAACCTTCTCACTAGGCAAGCCACTCAATCAACATCACAAATCGAATTATTAAGCTAGTAAGTGTTTTCACAATATAAATAACAAAGCGAAATATGTTTAAAATCAATAACATGAGTACATCATCTATGAAACGGTCTAAAAACGACCACACCAGACTAATCAACTGCCAAAAACACAGTGTTACTACATCACTAGCATCTAATAAGAGTATCTAGAGTCAACAGAATAAATAAATTTGGCTGGAAAAGAATACATGAACGGAAAATACATAATTAGGGATGGGGACTCCATGTGCAGCGAATCAAATCAAGTATCACAACTCAACACAAAGTCTCCAATATAGTTCTCCCTCCCAACTAAATCATACCACTAATAACAGTCTCAGAACTTGCATAAAATGTGAAGTAGTTTAGTATGAATATTAAACTATGGTATTCAGTAGGTATCAAGTCTAGCCTCGAAGAAGTAGTGGCGAGGCATCGACATCGAATCGACAATCACTATCCATATATTAATAAGGTAAAGGATAAAGGAAAATATGGAAATAAACATGTTATCATCAAATGAATACGAAATCAAAGAAACACATGTCATAAAGAATTTAGGCATTCTTAATAGGTAAAGAGAGCAATTAAGATATCAACACCTCGATCCTCATACCAGAACATGATTCATGTCAACAACATTTATATCAAATCACTGCATGAGTCAATAGTATGTACACACACATGTTCAGGATCCAATATCAATGTACGTAAGAGCTAACACATGAGTCCCAGCTACCAATACTTGCTCTTAATCCAATATCAATGTGTATAAGAGCCAATGCATGAGTCTAAGCTTCCAATGCATGCCCCTGATCCAATATCAATTATTGCAGAACATGATAAATAGCTTATTGAGCTGTTGTGGTAAATTGTGTTACATTATTTCCCATAGCACCTTTTAGCTATATGTAACATAAAAAGCTCATATAGCTAAAAGGTGCTATGGAAAATTATGTAACACAATTTACCACAACGTCTCAATAAGCTATTTAGCATGTTCTACAATAATTATATTTTTATTATGAATCAATTAGACCATAGAACCACCAAAATTATGGAGCAAATAAGACAAGTGTATGACTATATTTTTATAGTAAAGCTCAATATTGAAAAACAATGCTTCATGTCAAATAAACAAGTCATAATCCTATAAATGCTCCGAAGTCATAAATATTGATTCTCACATAGTCATAGAATCAATAAAATATGGATAAAAACTTCACATAATTCAACAAACCATAAATCAGGTTAATAATACCGGATATGGTCAAGACCTAGCAAAGCATATACCCTTGTCACCTACCATATATGAAGCTCCTAAATCAAGAATCAAGTAGAAAATAGATCACATATAGGGTGAATTTCCTCTAACAAGGATAGGCAAGAAATTTACCTCTACCCGGCAAGCTTTAATCAACAACAAACTAGCTTTTCATACAAATCAAATATTGTAACAACCCGGCTGGTCATTATGTGTATTTAAGCCCTGTTCCCCTATTTGATTCTTCCCTCATGTGTATTTTTGTTATGTGACTTCGGGGATGGTTGGTTTGGGCGCAGGGAGGTTTTGGAGTGAATTGGGACATTTATTCCCAAGGCTAAAAACTTGAATTGTAAGGGTTGATATGTTTGACTTTTGTGTAAACGACCCCAGAATGATATGTTAATGATTCCAATAGGTTCCTATGGTTATTTGTGACTTAAGCGTACGTCTGTTTTAGGATTTGGAAGTTCATAGATTGTTTTGCTTTAAATTGACGAAAGTTGGAATGTTCAAGGTTCGAAAAGTTCATAGGTTTGACCGAGAGTTGACTTTGATGATATAGGGTTCGCATTTTGGCGCAGGGTTGGATAGGTATGTTATATCATTTGGGACTTGTGTACAAAATTTGAGGTCGTTCTGGGTTGATTTGATGTGGTTCGGCATGTGTTTTGGAAGTTGGAAGTAATTTAGTTCCTTAGGCTTGATTTGAGGTGCGATTCATGATTTTTATGTTGTTTTGTGTGATTTCGAGTCTTGAGTATGTTCGTGTTACATTATGGGATAGGTTGGTGTGATTTTATGGGATATCGGGGGCCTCCGGTGTATTTTTGATGGGTTACAGACCGTTTTCACTTGTTTTAGACGGCTAAATTGTTGATGTCGGGTTTTCTTCAACGCAATCGTGACAAGGCAGTCATGTTTGCGAGGGTTAATATGGGATGGGAAGTCACCCTTATTCGCTTTCGCGGCTCGGCAACGCATACGCGAAGCACCTCAGAGCCTCTCTGTCACGACCCCAAACCTAAACTGGCCGTGACGGCGCCTATCGTGATATTGGGCTAGCCATTTCACTGAAAATAACATAAGTGTTTCCATTTAATACATTAAAAAAATCCAATTTTTCATAATAATTCTGTTTGTTAAGCATTTCAACAATAATAATAGCCAAAAATGTCTAAACACAGCCCCAACATCATGAGTCGACCATCATGAGCATCTAAGAAATAATACCGTCTAATACTAATTCTCTACTACAACAAGTCTGGGAGATAAAGTAAAACGACAGAGTAAGAAGGAGAAAGGGTAGGGCTGCGGACGCCGAGCAGCTACCTCACAATCTCCGAACAATGCTTCAAATGGGGTAGATCAACTATCGCTCTGCCCCGGTACCTGAATCTGCACACAAGGTGCAGGAAGTAACGTGAGTACGCCAACTCAGTAAGTAACAACCATAACTAAAGACTTGAGTGCAGTGACGAGCATTTAAAGATCATGTAAATCCATATAATAAGCAACGATGAAAATAAATTTAATCGAGTCAGAAATCTACATTTCCGAATATTTCATAAAAGTCTCCAGTTTTCCATTTAAATCTCGTATAAAACATTTTTTCAACGTTTTCATTAGAGGCTTAGTGTAAATAAGGGTGAAAACAGTAGTTTCATAAAAATATCAGCCCCTTGGGCACAGTGTCACTCCCAAATAAAACCTTTCGGTCAAGCCTCTCAGTCACTCGTGACTCTACTCTCATAAATCAATGCTCATACTCAGCACTCTCACTCAAACGTACCATATAACAACCGCTGCGGCGCGCAACCCGATCTACGTAGTAAACCGCTACGACGTGCACCCAATCCATAATAGTAACCCGCTGCGGCATGCAGCCCGATCAATAATAGTCGACTGCGCTCACTGGGGGTGTACAGACTCCGGGAGGGGCTCCTACAACGCAAATGCTATATCGCTACGGCATGCAGCTCAATCCAATATATATCACGATGCGGCGTGCAGCCCGTTCCACAAATCTCGTTGCGGCGTGCAGCCCGATCCATATATCTATATGTATATAGTATTACGGTGTGCAGCCGGATCCCTAACTATCCTCACAAGTCTGGCTCTCGGCCTCACTCAGTCATCCTCACAACCCACTCGGGCAACTCATCACAAATCACAGGGTCTCAACCCAAATTATCTTTCAATGTTCAAAAACAGGGTGATAAAAAGAAATAAACAGGGAACAGGTATAAAGCATGACTGTGTTCATATTTTCTATAAAAATAGTGTGAGGACAGTAGTAAATATACCCCTGAGGGTATAAATAGGTCGGCATAAGGTCCCAAACATGGCATTACAACCCATAATATAATATAAACCTCAAAGATACATAATATCATATGATTTCAAATCAAACACGCGGCTTAAGAGTCGCTACGGGACGAACCAAGTCACAATCCCTATCGGTGCACGCCCACACGCCCGTCACCTAGCATGTGCATCACCTCATTTATCAAAACAGTACGAAATACCGGGGTTTCATACCCTCAGGTCTAGATTTACAATCGTTACTTACCTCAAACCGGCCCGAAAACTACTCCGCAATGCTCTTTACCCTCAAATCGGCATCCAATCGCTCCAAATCTAACCAAAACCTGATCATTATCATCAATATATGCTAGATAAACGAAACTCATTCGAAAATTATCAAAATTAAGCACAAATCCCGAAATTGGCCAAACCCGACCCCCGAACACACGTCTCGGAATTCGATAAAAATTATAAAACCGGAATCCTCATTCTCCCACGAGTCTATAAATACCAAGAACATCAAAATCGGACCACAATTGCCCCTTCAAATCCCCAATTAAATTCTGCAAATTATTAGTCCTAATTTCCCCAATATTTTTGAGCTTAAATCCCACTAATTTCGGGTTTAAATACTTAAAGATCAACATGGAATCGAGTATTGAAGTCATAGATCTTACCTTCAAGTGTTTCCCTTTGATTCCCTCTTAAATCCCTGTAAAAAAGCTCCAAAACTGCTCAACAATAGTGAAAAACGGGCTAAAAACCGCGAAGGAGGGATTTAAATACTCTGCTCAGATCCTTCTACGCGAACGCGGCCAAACACATGCGTTCGCGTAGGTTAACCATACCTGGTCCCAAAATTCCCCTTTGCGAACGCGTCCACAGGCTAGCGAACGCGTAGGGTCACCAACACAGACCATCGTGAACGCGGTCCCCCCACTCGCGAACGCATAGCACAAACCCAGGGGGTCCCCTAACAACCTAACAAACTACGCGAACGCGGGAACAGGGTGCGAACGCGATGCACACTCCCCTAAACCTCCGCGTCTGCATCCTCCAAAACGCGAATACATAGAAAACATTGCCCCCTGCTCCCAAGAAACCTTTGCGAACGCGGCTCCACCAACGCGAACGCGAAGAAGAAAACTCTGCAACCAAAAACCAGCAAAAATCGGCCAACTCCCAAATCCGAATTTTGATCTGTTAACCACCCGTAACTCATCCGAGGCCCTCGGGACCTCCACCAAACATGCCAACACATCCCATAACATTATTCAAACTTAGTCGAGCCTTCGAAACACCCAAAACAACGCAAAAACATCAAAATCACATCGGATTCGAGCCTATGAACTTTGAGATTTCTAAATTCCGCCAATGATGCCGAAACCACCCAAAACATGTCCGATTGATCTGAAAATTTGCACACATATAAAAAATGACACTATGAACCTTCTCCAACTTCTGGAATTCCATTCCGACCCTAATAGCCTACTTTCCACTATCGACCGGAAATCGCCAAAAACTCAATTTTGCCATTTCAAGCCTAATTCTACTCCATAGATCAGAACCATGTTTCAAACACACTCCTAAGTCACAAATCACCTAACGAAGCTATACGAGCCATAAAAATCTGCATTCCGAGGTCGTTTACCAGTAAGTCAACTCCCAATTGACTTTTTCAACTATTAAGCTAATTGAAGAGACTAAGTGTCTCAATTCTCACCACGACCACTCTGAACCCTAACCAACCGACCCAACACATCATAATTAAGTTAAATAACATAAGACAAAGCTGAAATAGAGGAAACGGGGAAAATTTCACGAAACGACCGTCCGGGTCGTTACATTCTCCCCCACTTAAACATACGTTCGTCCTCGAACGTGCCCAGAGTTGCTCCAAAAATCATCAAAATTTTCGTGAAACCTACCATGCATGCACACGGGGTTGATCCCACATCACCCTATCCCATATAGGTCCAATGTCACAACACAATGGAAATTTCGAAATCTAACCTGACCCATAAACCTTAGAACCAAGTTTCCACTTCCTAAATAATTTATAAGATCAAAATTCCACAACTATAAACTGAATAAGTCTGAATATGCTGTATCAAGCCATACCCGTAGCCCAAGATGTAACCACTTAATTTACTGCATCAGTCAAACACTCATTGCGATAACTTCTAATCACAATAACTGCTCAAAACATTCCAATACCGGTACATAACCTCTTATCAAACAATGCCTCGCTCTAACACTTTCATATACCGCCGATGATGAAAGACACACGTAGAAACTAGCAACCATATGTCCAATACGCCAATCATGGGGCTCCCCCTTTCCCCGACAGGAACTATAGAAAATTTATAAGCCAACATCTGATATCATTCTTCCAACCATGTTGTAGCAAACTCTAGTAGTATTCATTCTAGGCCCAATGACCTCTTCTCATCCAACACGACCCCTCTGATGACATGACGTATCAATACAATCCAAAGCCATAACCTGTGCAACTCGCGCACTCAGTAGGAACACCCCGCGAACTCAAATCATAGAAAAGATTCACACGGGAGGACTATCCTGCATTAACAATTACCATCACAACACCATGCTAAGAGCATGACACACATCGTAAAAATCAAAACACACGAATCTGACACCAAAGATCATACCTTCACATAACTCTGCTACAATGCGTGATCCCATCCAAATACTGGTCCACATGAAATACTTCAAGCCACCTTGCTCAAAATCAATAACTATACACAATTCGACATCAAGTAATCAAAGTGCATTTCCATAACAACGGGGGAATCGGACGATACGATGCCACACGAATCACAAAGAACATAACCAATATGTCTCAACCCCGCAATACCCAATTACTTACCTTACTCAAATCCTGTTATAAAGCCCAAATAAATTCGCACCAAATGTGCATATAACCAACAATCACCACTCATCGCAACACCGAAGGGTATCTCATAGATCACTCTAAAATAAGAATAAACTCAATGACAATCGAATGGTATGTCCCTCAACAATAGCGATTCGGAGTCAACAATTCTGACTCGGTTCAGAACACCTACCCATATTAGGCCTACCAGTAACCTTAAATCAACTCTAGTCACCCATAATAGATAGATAACTCTCCGAAGGTTCACAATGACTGAATCATGGCATTTACTAATATCTGACTAGCTTTGCTCGCATCCTCATAGTTCACAATCACAAAATAATCTGTTTATTAGAACTCTCAGTCTCGAAGTCCATGAAGCGCACAAATTACCATATCTAATTTCAACTCCACCGCTTGAATATATAACATATCCCTAATACTCAATCATTCGACGAGGGATACCCCTATAATTCTTCCGTGTCACCAAGCAACCTTGAATATCAGCAGTCGATCAAACTAGAGAGCATCGCAATACCAATGAAGCACCCTTAACTCCACACATTGCCCTTTTCTGAATTGTATACCCTCATCAAGCCACCCAATAGTGATGATATCATCTACCTAGTCATCTGAAACTGCCAATGCTGCCTAAGAATTTTTTACCTTCCTTCCAGAGCTGAACCGTGACCTCACATATGCAAAATCTCAACTTTATACAACCTATCGCATATGACATGCCATCATATGATAAATATGATAACTTCATGACCCTTTTTGATCCACAAGCAACTACGTACCCAACTAGCCAAAAACTTTCCATTTGATCCAATTTAAAAGAAAAAGCACTATAAATCACCTGTACGTCATTCCAGTAGAAAATATACATCTCTAACCATGGTAGAAACCATCACGAACTATCCAAATCCCATTTGCACAACATTAAACCGTCAGGACTGAATCCTTCTAACGCAAACAAGTTACGCAGGTTACCAAAACTCAAGAGCATTCCTAAGAAACACCTGTAAAACTCATTGCCTCATAAACACCTAAAGAACTGATCATATCCCTTACCATGCCGATCCGACCTACTAGAAAGTTGGCCTATTTATCCAAGTTCCTTCTGACTTATCTTCGAATCGATACTTCTCCTAGCCATAATACCGTAATTCTCAACCTAGACTCACCACACGAGACCTAAGAATAAGACTGTACCGTCCAAGGCTCGTAAGCCGCTAAATACTCTCTCAAATATCCCCAAAAGTACCACATTCAAAATACTTACCCTGAGGAGACTTCCGGCAAATTTAAAGCCATTACCTTCATGTTCCTGATACTGATAGGTATAATCCATGATAATGTAGAAATATCACAAGTCTTGACACCCTTCCACGTAAACCTCAGTTCTAGCCAAATACACACCTTAAGATTCGCGATTGTTACGTATAACCTTTAATCCATCAGATCCATTCTCGAGAGTCATCCACTCTACATAAATCTCGATTACACTGATCAAGAAGACATGACAACCTGGCCCCGTTTGCACAACAACATACTAGGAAGTAATCCCCGGACTTGAAACAACAAGCAATTTCATACACTACACACACTACACCTTTTACAGTTACAACTCAATCATTCAATAAACATATCTACCATAGAGTACATTACAACCTGAATCGAATAATTTCCATTACTCCCGTCATTCCCAGACTCCACCTCTGCAGGTCATAACTGATCCACCAATATACCTCGAGCCGAAACCAACACAACACATAATCGTGCAATCAACTTATTATTAACAAACTCCCCCACTTGGCTCAAAGCCAACGATCAAGACAAGGAATAACTCTTAGTGCCCATACGCTATCACTGCCACCATACTGCAGAAAGATTCAACTAAATCCTTCATAAGCTCATATGACACAAACCATGTAATATCCAAAATCGTATACAAATATCGCACTCATCATTGTAACAGTCAATGCCAACTCTCACAAGCGACCTAAGTCAAATTGCAACATATATCAATTGCTGATAAAAGAGGACTTGCTACAAAACAACCTAAGGGTCACACAACCTCAGGACACCCCGCGGGAGATAACCCCGCATGTTTAGCCTCAACTAATATCATCTCTATACCCTTCATAAAATCATAACTATCACGCAATCACTATACCCTTCTGCATTGAAACACAACCAATGCCTATCCTCGAGGAATCAAGATACGTAGTACAAGAAACTGAAGCCGATGGCAGAACTAACACTAGAGTTGTTGTCAAAGAAATCTTGAGCTTCTGGAAGCTCTACCCCACACTTGTCTGACCACATGGATACCCTCACTGGACACCACGTGTCCCAAGAATGCTATTGAACTGAGCCAAAATTTACACTTGGAGAACTTTGCATAGAGCTTCTCCTCCCTGAATCCTTATAATACCATCCTCAAATGTTGAGTATGCTACCCATGGTTACGTGAGTACGCCAGGATGCCATCAATGAATACAATAACAAATGAGTTATTACACGGCTGAATACACCGTTAATCAAATGCATGAATGTTGTTGGGGCATTGGTCAGCTCAAAAGATATCACTAGGAACTCAGAACACAACAGGAAAATCCACTTCACCCCACATAAGAGGTCTTTCAATACACTCACAACTCGAGGCTATATGCCAACTCAAGACAGAATTTAAATACTCAATAGTCCTTGCTACATCTCTCGCCAATTATTTTTGTCACAATCAAACAACCTGAACACATCTAACCATCAAATCAGACTCACCACGTAGCCATCTAGTCACAAAATCCCATCACTAAGGACACAAACTGACATATAAGTCCCCAAATGCACGTGCTCACACAAACAAAATCTCAGCACTCAAGCCACAGACAAAATCCGGCCTCAAGTCCTCCAGACTGACCCATTATCAATCTACTAAATATCACATCTCATCCATGGAAATCACAAGTCGTCGATGCATAGCTGATACCGAGCGCTCACGTGAGCATTCGAATACATGAAAGGAATTTCAAGAGTTACGCTTTTGGCCGAATAAGTGGATACGCACGACAAGAATTCAAGAATGTGAGATTTTTCCTAAGGGTTCTGCAGCCTCTCGAAGATAAGTACAGACGTCTCCGTACCGATCCATAAGACTCTACTAAACCTACTCATGAACGGTGAGTCTTAGGTAACCTAGGCTCTGATACCAACTTGTCACGACCTTAAACCTAAACTGGTTGTGATGGCGCCTATCATGATACTAGGCTAGCCAATTCACTAAAAATAACATAAGGGTTTCCATTTAATACATAAAATAAATCCGATTTTTCATAATAATTCCGCTTCTTAAGAATT
Organism: Nicotiana undulata; assembly: GCA_005239495.1. Taxonomy (NCBI): domain Eukaryota; kingdom Viridiplantae; phylum Streptophyta; class Magnoliopsida; order Solanales; family Solanaceae; genus Nicotiana; species Nicotiana undulata. The sequence goes on from MDKH01231012.1 coordinate 34,571, forward strand.
TCAACAATAATAATAGCCAACAATGTCTAAAACACAGCCCCAACATCTGGAGTCGGCCTTCATAAGCATCTAAGAAGAAATATCGTCTGATACTAATTCTCTACTACAACAAGTCTGGGAGATAAAGTAAAATGACAGAGTAAGAAGGAGAAAAGGTAGGACTGCGGATGCCGATCAGCTACCTCAGAATCTCCGAACAATGCTCCAAATGGGGTAGATCAACTATCGCTCTTGCCCCGGTACCTAAATCTCCACACAAGGTTCAGGGAGTAACGTGAGTACACCAACTCAGTAAGTAACAACCATAACTAAATACTTGAGTGCAGTGACGAACATTTAAAGATCATGTAAAGCCATATAATAAACAACAATGAAAATAACTTCAATCGAGTCAAAAATCTACATTTCCGAATATATCATAAAAGTCTCCAATTTTCCATTTAAATCTTGTATAAAACATTTGTTCAACGTTTTCATTTGAGGCTCAGTGTAAAGAAGAGTGAAAAAAGTAGTTTCATAATAATATCAGCCCCTTTGGCACAGTGTCACTCCCAAATAAAACCTCTCGGGCAATCCTCTCAGTCACTCGTGACTCTACTCTTATAAATCAATGCTCATACCCAGCACTCTCACTAACAGGTACCATATAACAACCACTACGACGCGTATCCCGATTCATGTAATAACTCGCTGCGGCGTGCAGCCCGATCGATAATAGTAACTCGCTACGGCGTGCAACCCGATCCATAATAGTCGACTGCACTCATTGGGTGTGTACAGACTTCGAGAGAGGCTCCTGCAGCCCAAGCACTATATCGCTGTGGCGTGCAGCCCGATCCAATATATATATCTCGCTGCGGCGTGCAACCTGTTCCACATATCTCACTGCGGCGTGCAGCCCGATCCATATATCTATATGTATATAGTGCTGCGGCCTGCAGCCCGATCCCTAACTATCCTCACAAGTTTGGCTCTCGGCCTCATCAGTCATCCTCACAAGCCACTCGGGCAACTCATCACAAATCACACGGACTCAGCCCAAATTATCTTTCAATATTCTAAAACAGGGTGATAAATAGATATAAACAGTGAACAGGTATAAATCATGACTGAGATCATATTTTCTATAAAAATAGTGTGAGGATAGTAGTAAAAATACCCCTGAGGGTCTAAGCAGGTCGGCACAAGGCCCCAAACATGGCATTACAACCCATAATATAATATAAAACTCAAAGATACAAAATATCATATGATTTAAAATCAAACACGCGTCTTAAGAGTCGCTACGGGACAGACCAAGTCACAATCCCTATCGGCGCACGCCCACACGCCCGTCACCTAGCATGTGCGTCACCTCATTTATCAAAATAGTACGAAATACCGGGGTTTCATACCCTCAAGTCTAGATTTACAATCGTTACTTACCTCAAGTCGGCCCAAACACTACTCCGTCGTGCTCTTGCCCCTCGAATCGGCCTTCGATCGCTCCAAATCTAACCAAAACCAGATCATTATCATCAATATATTCTAGGGAAACGAAACCCATTTGAAATTATAAAAATTAAGCACAAATCTCGAAATTGGCCAAACCCGACCCCCAGGCCCACGTCTCGGAACTCAATAAAACCACAAAACCGGAATCCTCATTCTCCCATGGGTCGATACATACCAAGAACATCAAAATCAGACCTATATTGTCCCTTCAAATCCCCAATTAAAGCCTCCAAGTTATTATCCCTAATTTCCCCAATTGTTTTGGGCTTAAATCCCACTAATTTTAGGTTTAAATACTTAAAAATCAACATGGAATCGAGTATTGAAGTCAAAGATCTTACCTCCAAGTGTTTCCCTTAGATTCCCTCTTAAATCCCTTTCAAAAATCTCCAAAACCGCTCAACAACGGTGAAAAATTGGCTAAAAATCGCGAAGGAGGGGTTTAAATACTCTGCTCCAATCCTTCTACGCGAACGCGGCCAAACACATTCGTTCGCGTAGCCTAACCATACGTGGCCCCAAAATTCCCCTCCGTGAATGCATCCACGGGATGGAGAACGCGTAGGGTCACCAACACAAACCATCGCGAACGCGGGCCCCCCACTCGCGAATGCATAGCACAAACCTAGGGGGTCCCCTAACAGCCTAACAAACTACGTGAACGCGGGACCAGGGTGCGAACGTGATGCACACTCCCCTAAACCTCCGCGTCCGCATCCTCCTAAACGCGAACGCGACCCCACCGACGCGAATGCGAAGAAGAAAACTCTGCAACCAAAAACCAGCAAAAATCTGCCAACTCCCAAATCCAAATGTTGATCCGTTAACCACCCAAAACTCACTTGAGGCCCTCGGGACCTCCACCAAACATTAAAACATATCCCATAACCTTATTCAAACTTTGCCAAGCCTTCAAAACACATAAAACAACTCTAAAACACACAAATCACATCGGATTCGAGCCTATGAACTTTGAGATTTCTAAATTCCGCCAATGATGCTGAAACCACCCAAAACACGTCCGATTGATCTGAACATTTGCACACATATAAAAAATGACACTACGAACCTGATCCAACTTCCAGATTTCCATTCTGACCCCGATAGTCTACATTCCACTACCGACCGAAAATCGCCAAAAATGCAATTTCGCCATTTCAAGCCTAATTCTACTCCGGACATCAAAACCCCGTTCCGAACATACGCCTAAGTCCCAAATCACCTAACAAATCTACCTGAGCCATAAAATATGCATTCTGAGTTCGTTTACCAATAAGTCAACTCACAGTTGATGTTTTCAACTATTAAGCCAATTTATGAGATTAAGTGTCTGAATTCTCACCACGACCACTCCGAACCCAAACCAACCGACCCAATACATCATAATTAAGTTAAATAACATAAGACAAAGCTGAAACAGAGGAACGGGGCAAATTTCACGGAACGACCAGCCGGATCGTTACACTTTCGCCTACGCGTTCGCGAGGTCAAGGCCGCGTTCGCACAAGGTCAGCTGTGTTCTTCATCGCGATCGCGAGTTTATGGACACGCACACGAAGATATTTTGAGGAATTCATCATTTTGTGCTTTGCGAATGCGAGGCACGTTCCTCATTTGCGAAAGGTATGCATTGGCAGACATTAAACAACTCTATTTCGAGAGTTTTGGTTATTTTATCACATTTTGATATCTAGAGCTCGAATTTGGGCGACTTTTGAGTGGATTTTCATGATTTGGATTGGGGTAAGTGTTTTTTGCTCGGATTTGTTTATTATTCATGATTTCAAACTTGATATTTAGAATTTTATTAGTGTATCTAAGTGAAGAAATTTGGGATTTCGGTAAAAACTAATGTAAAGTAAAATTGATGATTTGAGGGTCGACTTCGGATTCGGATGAAACACATATATTGGACTCGTATTGGAATGGGTGTTCAGAATATGTGAGTTTTATAGGGTTCTAGGGTGCGGGCTCAGGGTTGACCTTTTGGGTTGACTTTGCATCATTGATGCAAGATCTTAGCCTTATTGTTTGAACTTGTTTCCTATGGATTTTATTGATAATTTTAAGTTGCTTGGGATAGATTCAAGTCCTTTGGAGGTCAATACGCGTTGGAAGGGCTTTTTGGAGTATTGATTCACGCGCTTTGAGGTAAGTAACATGTCTAAACTTTGTTTGAGGATAATTCTCTCCATTTGCTATAAATTTTTAGATATGATGGGGGTGACGCACGTGCTGAGTGACGAGAGAATGTGCGTGCACGGAGGTTATTCATGGATCAGGCAGACCTTAGGTTATTACATGCCTTGTTTGTTATCATGCCCGACCGTGTTTTCTCGACTTGTATGATTACTTGAGCTGTGATTCATGCTAGAAATCATGTCTAGACTATATCATTATTTGTTTGAGACATGATAGGTCTATTCTTGCTATTAGGAGTTATTTTTCATAATTGTAGACATACGCTCAATCATGATACTATATTTGTCTATGATATCTCTATCTCGGTGCATTTTATTATGATTCCTCAGATGTAGTTGATGTCTCATATATGTACCACTTTTGAACTGAGTACTATGAGATGTGGTTCAGTGAGACTTGAGTGGTTAATGACTGAGTTTAGTCCATAGAGCCGATTTGGAATTGATTTTGAGGTGATGCGTACATTATGCCCTATATTGGGCTAAGTGATATTGACTTGGGGGAGACGCTGCACCAGGCCCCATAATTGGGCTATGTGATATTGATTGTTGGCTTATATCCGATTAGCACTTAGGTAAGGATCCGCTGCTCCGGAGTCTGGTCACAATAAGCGCAGGCACATAGTCATATATATGTGCTTGAGTGAGGGGCTTATGTCAGCCATATGTATAGTGGTGAGTGATGATGTTGTTTGCGAGGGTTCGGGGGCAATGTGCCAGGCACTATTCATGTGGTGAGATATGAAATACATTATGAATTAACCGCATTATTTGTTGATTCTAGCAGGTTTACTCGTCATGCAGGTAACAGGTTGTGAATCCCTATCTTATGGTTGATTGTACAAGATGTTCTTATATGGTATTTTGGATGGGAAATCATTATTAATTTAAAAACGCCATGCTTAGAAAACTCCATGAAAGAATTCATGCTTTTACAGCTATTTTTGAAAGGCATGTGTCACGACCCAATTTCGGAGTCGTGATGGCGCCTGTCGTGGAACCAGCCACTTAACTACAACATATTCTAAGTTAAATACCGAAGACAATGCTCCTTTATCAATCAAATATCATTAATAAGAGAAATTTCCAAATTTGAAAGCAATTTAAGAAAAGAAAATAGAATCCCAATACTACGGTCCGGATCCGGTGTCACACAATCATGAGCTACTAATGTCAAATACAACCAGAAGAAATTGAATAACATAGTCTAATAATACTACTACAGGTGGAATGAAAGAATGACGAGATAACGATCGCCAACTACTACCTCGTCGACTCTGATGGAAGAAGCTGCAAGTCACGGACCCGAAATAAACCTCGCGCTACCTGGATTTGCTCACAAGGTGCAGGGTATAACATGAGTACACCAACTCAGTAAGTAACGGAAACAACCTACGGTCTGAGAGGTAGTGACGAACTAAACCTCCGATAAACAAGTGCAATAGTAATTGACTTGAAATTTACAGAGAAATTATCAGAACCAAACATGATGCACCAATTTATGTCTGTCACCTTACATATGTTCAAATAAAATCAGAAATGTCATGCATACAATATGCGAACTCTCATAAGGGTATCAACTCGGTAATAGAATTGGCCATCAGGCCAGGGAAAGTCCATCCCGAAGTATACATAACACAGTGACGTAGTCACTCAGTACCGAGGAAGAAGGCCAGTCCAGCCCCACGGAGAAGATCCATCTCCAGAACATAATACTCGGACAAGATCCATGCCCAGGGAAGATCCATCCCTCAATATATCACATAACTTCGGACAAGATCCATGCCCAGGGAAGATCCATCCCTCAATATATCACATAACTTCGGACAAGATCCATGCCCAGGGAAGATCCATCCCTCAATATATCACATAACTTCGGACAAGATCCATGCCCAGGGAAGATCCATCCCTCAATATCTTTGCGCTCACTGGGGGTGTAAAGACTCCGAAGGGGCTTCCAAAAAACATAGGCCAAGCGCTACATCAAGCCACCGAAGGCATGATTCCTGGTCGCTGCAGTGTGCAGTCCGACCTCATATCTGTCTCAGAACCAGGCTTTGGGCCTCCCTCAGTCCACTCTCCAGTCTCACTGACAATGCTTTCAACATGTATAATTTAGCCAAACAATGATAATGCAAAGTAAACTAACCATTTCTGAGACTGAAGCATTATGATGTGTACTACAACAGGACTGAGTGCATGATAGTAAATAAATATAGATAGAGACAACAAAAATTTATCATTTCAGTCTAACACATTGGCATAAAGCCTTAACAATTACACCTATCATGACTTCTAATAGGTTTAAGGAAATCTTCACCTTCACAGTACAAATATAAGTGCAAAACAGCTATTAGACAGTGCCATGGGATGGGCCAGGCCACAACAGTTCGGTATACACTCACATGCCCGTCACTTGGCAAGTGTGTCACCTTGAGTAATCATCAATTATCAAATAATTTGGGGTTTCGAACCCTCAGTTCCAAGGTTGAAGACGTTACTTACCTCAAAACTAGCCCGAAAACTATTCTGCAATGCATTTGCCTTTCGAATCAACTTCCGGATGCTCCAAATCTACCAAGTTCAGTTTTTTATCATCAATTTATGCTTAAGGAATGAATTCCAATCGAAAATATCAATTTTTAACTCAAAATCCGAATCTGGTCAAAACCCGGCCCCCAGGCCCACGTCTCAAAATATGACGAAACTCACAAACATTCGAACACCCATTCCGATACGAGTTCAACCATATAAAAATTATCGAATTCCGACATCGGATTGGCTTTGAAATCTTAAATTTATATTTTCGGAAAATTTGATAAAAAATCCGATTTTTCTTCAATAAATTTATGGATTTGTGATATAATTGAGTGGAGAATCATGATCTACAAAGGATTTAAATAAAGAACACTTGCCTTGTTCAAATTCGTGAAAACCCCTGAGAAAATCGCCCAAACCGAGCTCCCCCAACTCTATTTTTGTTAAAAATGGCCAAAAACCCTCGTTTTATAGAGTTTTACGTTTCGGGCGCCATAGGTGGTTCCGGGCGCTGATTACAGTAGAAAAAAAAATTCACGGCGCTCTGAACGGCGTCCCGCGCTACCCTGGGCGCTGGCGATGGAAATTATTTTTCCCCGTCACGAAAATGTGCATAACTCTCTCATACGATGTCCAAATTCGACGATTCTTTTTGCTGTGGCTCCGAAATTTCGATACGGATTTAATGCTTCAATCAAAACTGAATTTGGAGCTCATTTTCTTAGTGTGGTACCACTTATTCTTGAAGAACGACGTCGAAACATTCTTGAAATGGCCAAGTTAAATTCCGTTTACCATCCGAAGTCGATCCCGAGCCCCTCGAGACCCCAACCAATTATACTAACACATCTGATATGATCATTCCAACTTAGTTTCACTCTCAAAACACCAAAACTAACATCAAAACACCAAATTCACATCGGATTCAAGCCTAAGAACTTTGATGTTTCTAAAATTCACCAATGATGCTGAAATTATCCAAATCAACTCCGTTTGACCTGAAATTTTGCAGACAAGTCTAAAATGACATTACAAAAATGTTTCAACTGTCAGAATTCCATTCCGACCCCGATAGCCTTTTTTCACTGCCGACCGGAAATCGCCAAAAACTAACTTTCGCCAATTAAAGCCTAATACTACACCGGGCATCACAAAATTATTCCGGACACACTCCTAAGTCCCAAATCACCTAACGAAGCTATTCGAGTTATAAAATTCATATTCTGGAGTCGTTTACCAATAAGTCAACTCTTAGTTGACTTTTTTTATCATTTTAAGGCTATTCTTAAAGACTAAGTGACTGAATTCTCATTTAACCATTCCGATTTCAAGACTATCAACTCTAACACATCAATAATGGAATAACTAACCTATGACAAGTCAAATACAGTAATTATAATGCAGGTTCTACGTAACAACTGACCGGGTCGTTACATTCTCCCCCACTTAAACACACGTTCGTCCTCGAACGTGCCTAGAGTTGTTCCAAAAACCACCAAAATTGTCGTGTAACCTACCATGCATATATTCAGAGATGATTTTCTCGTCACCCTGACCCATATAGGTCCGATAGCACCACACAGATGAAATTTCGAAATCAAATCCTGACCCATAAACCTTGGAACCATGTTTGCACTTCTTAAATAATCCGCAAGATCAAATTCCCACGACTATAAGCTGAAATAGTTCGACCACGCCGTATCAAGCCATATCTGCAACAAAAGATGAATTCACATAATATATCGCATGACTCGACCACCTATAGCGATAACTCCTAACAACAATAGATGTTCAAACAACTCAATACCGGTACATACCCTCTTATCAAACCATGCCTTGCTCTAACACTTCCAGATATTGTCGATGATGAAAGAAACACGTATAAACTAGCAACCATTCGTTCGATCAGTATCAATACCATCCAGAGCCATAACTTGTGCAACTTCTGCACTCAATAACCACATACCAAGAGCCAAATTCATTAAATGAAGTAGACTCACACAAGAGGACTATCCTGACATTACTCTTGCCATTACCACATCATGCTAAAAGCCTGATACACATCATGAAACCATATCACACAAATCCAACACCAAGGATCATACCTCTACCTAATTCAACTACAAAGCGTGATCTCCACCCGCTGGACCACCTGACATACTCCAAGCCACCTTGCTCAAAATCAATAACCATGAGAAATTCGACATCAATTACTCAAAGTGCATTTCCATAGCCATGGGGAAATCGGATGACACCATTCCACCCTAATCAGCAAGAACATAACCAACACGTCTCAATCCTGCAGCACCCAATTACTTACCTTACTCAAAGCTCGCTATAAAGTCCAGATAGAACTGCACCCTACGCACATATAACCAACAATCACAACTCCTCGAAACACCGAAAGGTAACTCATAGATCACTCCAAAACACGAATAAGCTCAATGACAATCAAATGGTACATCCCTTAACAATAGCAATTCGGAGTCAACAATTCCGACTCAGTGTAGAACACACCCATACTGGCATACCAAAAATTCTAAATCAACTCTGCTCGCTCACAACAGGTAGATAACTCTCCAAACGTTCATAATGACTGAATCATGACATATACTAACACCTGGCTAGCTTTGCTTGCATCCTTATAGTTTACAACCACAAAATAACCCGTTTATTAGAACTCTTAGTCTCAAAGTCCATGAAGCGCACAAAGTTACCATATCTTATCCCAATTCTACCACTCAAACATATAACACGCCCCTAATACTTTATCATTCCACGAGTGATACCCCCATAATTCTTCTATGTCGCCAAGAAACCTTGAATATCAGCAGTCGATCCAACAAGAGAGCGTCGTAACACCAATGAAGCATCCTTATTCAAACACATTTCCTTAAGCACATTGTCCCTTATGAATGTATACTCTCATCAAGCCACCCAATAGTGGTATCCTTTACCTAATCATCTGAAATTGCCAGTTCTAACCTTCCTTCCAGAACTGAACCGTGACCTCACATATGCCACTCTCCACTATACACAAAATACCGCATACGCCATGCAATCCTATGATAATTATGAGAACTTCATGCTCCCTTCCTAGCAACAAACAACTACGTACCCAACTAGTCAAGCACTTTCCAGTTGATCCCATGTAGAAGCAAAATCACTATACATCACGTGGCCCTCACGCCAGTAGAAATATAAATCTCTAACCGTGGTAGAAACCATCACGAACTCCCGAATCACATTTGTACAACACCAAACCGATAGGACTAAGTCCTTCTAACTCAACCACGCTGCGCATGCCACCAAATTCCAAGAGAATTGCTAAGAAACACCTATAACAACCCATTACTTCATAACACCCACATAACTAATCATATCCCTTATCATCCCGATCTGACCTACTACCAAGTTGTCCTATTATCCAGGCTTCCTCCCGACTTACCTTCGAATTGATACTCCTTCTTTCCATAATACCGCAATTCTCAATCCAGACTCACCGCACGAAACCCGAGCATAAAGATATACCGTCTAAGGCTCATAAGCCGCTGAATACTCTCTCAAATATCTCCCAAAAGCACCCCATTAGAAATACTTACCCCGAAGAGACTTCCTGCGAATTTAAAGTCATTACCTTCACTTTCCTGATACTGATGGATAGAATCCATGATAATGCAAATACACTACAAGCCTTGACACCTTCCCCGTAAATCTCAGTTCTAGCCCTTCTCACACCTTGAAGATCCTCGATCGATACATATAACCTTGAATCCGTCTGAACCATTCTCGAACGTCATTTACTCTACGCAATTTCAATTACACTAACCAAGTAAACAGAACGACCTGACCCCGCTTGCAATCCACATACTAGGAAAGTAATACACACCCTTGAAGCAACAAGCACACTCATACATTGCACACTCTACACTTACTTGTACAACTCCATCATTCAATTAATTCCACTATCCATAAAGTACATTACAACTTGTATCGAAGAAATTTCCATTACTCGAGTCATTCCCTGACTCCACCTCTATAGGTCATAACTGATTCACCAACATACCTCGAACCGAAACCAATGCAACACATAATCGTGTAATCAACTTATCATTAGCGGACTCCCCCACTTGGCTCCAAGCCAAGGATCAAGACCAAAAATAACTCACGATGCCCACACATTATCACTGCCACCATAATGTGGTGGGATTCAACCAAATCCTTCATACGCTCATATGACCCAGACCATCTAACCCTCAACTCACATGCAAATCTCGCATTCACCATTGTAATGATCATGCCAACTCCCGCAAGCGAGCTAAGCTCAAATTACCACATACATCATCTACTGATAGAAAATATTACTATAGATAAACATAAGGGTCACACACCTCAAGACAACCCGCAGGAGATACTCCTTCCTGCTAAATCTCAAAATGGTATCTCCCTATACACTTCCGAAAATCATAGCCATCACGCAATTACTATACCTTCCTTCATTAGAACACAACCACTGCCTGCCCTCGAGATATCCCATTAAGCGGTATAAGAACCTAAAGTTGGTAGTAATACTAACATCGGGGTTGTGGTCAAGGAATATTTTTAAGCTTCTGGGAGCTGTACTCACCCTCGCCTGACCACATAGATACCTTCACTGGACACTATGTGTCTCAAGAATGTTACTGAACTGAGCCAAAAATTCGCACTTGGAGAACTTCGCACAAGCTTCTCATCCCTATATCCTTGTAATACCATCATCAAATGCCGAGTATGCTATCCCTGGCTAAGAGAGTACGACATGACGCCATCAATAAATACAATAACAAAGGAGTGTTATTGCTGTTGGAATACACTATTAATCAAATATACAAACGCCGCTGGGGCGTTGGTCAGCCCACAAGACATCACCAGGAATTCATAACACAATAGAAAGATCTGTCTCACTCCACCACTAAACAACACGAGAGGTCTTTCAATACACTCACAACTCGAGGTCATATTCTAACTGAAGACAGGAGTCAAATACTCAATGGTTCTTGCAACATCTCCCACCAATTCATTTTGTCACACTCAAACAACTTGAACGCATCTAACCATCATATTACACTCACCATGAAGTCATGTAGTCACCAAATCCCATCAATAAAGACACAGATGGGCATATAAGTACCCAACTGCACGTGCTCACACAAACAAAATCCCAACACTCCTATCACAGACAAAAATCCCGCCTCAAGTCCTCCATACTGGCCCATTATAAACATGCTAAGAATCACATCTCATCCATGGAAGTCACAATCTGCCGACGCACAACTTATACCAAGCGCTCGCGTGCGCATTCGAATACATGAAAGGAATTCAAAGAGTTATGCTTCTGGCTGTATAAAATGGATTCGCACGACAAGAATTCAAGAATGTGGGATGTTTCCTAAGGGTTCTACAGCCTCTCGAAGATAAGTACAGACGTCTCCGTACGGATCCGCAAGACTCTACTAAACCTGCTCATGACTGGTGAGATCTATTCAACCTATGGATCTGATACCAACTTGTCACGACCCAATTTCGAAGTCGTGATGGCGCCTGTCGTGGAACCAGGCCAACCACTTAACTACAACATATTCTAAGTTAAATACCGAAGACAATGCTCCTTTATCAATCCCAACATCATTAATAAGAGAAATTTCCAAATTTGAAAGCAATTTAAGAAAAGAAAATAGAATCCCAATACTACGGTCCGGATAAGGTGTCACACAGTCATGAGCTACTAATGTCAAATACAACCAGAAGAAATTGAATAACATAGTCTAATAATACTACTACAGGTGGAATGAAAGAATGATGAGATAACGATCGCCAGCTGCTACCTCGTCGACTCTGATGGAAGAAGCTGCAAGTCACGGACCCGAAATAAACCTCGCGGTACCTGGATCTGCACACAAGGTGCAGGGTATAACGTGACTATACCAACTCAGTAAGTAACGGAAACAACCTACGGTCTAAGAGGTAGTGACGAACTAAACCTCCGATAAACAAGTGCAACAGTAATTGACTTGAAATTTACAGAGAAATTATCAGAAATAAACATGATGCACCAATTTATGTCTGTCACCTTACATATGTTCAAATAAAATCAGAAATGTCATGCATACAATATGCGAACTCTCATAAGGGTATCCACTCGGTAATAGAATTGGCCATCAGACCAGGGAAAGTCCATCCCGAAGTATACATAACACAGTGACGTAGTCACTCAGTACCGAGGAAGAAGGACAGTCCAGCCCCACAGAGAAGATCCTTCTCCGGAACATAATACTCGGACAAGATCCATGCCCAAGGAAGATCCATCCCTCAATATATCACATAACTTCGGACAAGATCCATGCCCAGGGAAGATCCATCCCTCAATATCTTTGCGCTCATTGGGGGTGTAAAGACTCTGGAGGGGCTTCCAAAAAACATAGCCCAAGCGCTACATCAAGACACCGAAGGCATGATTCCTGGTTGCTGCAGTGTGCAGTCCGACCTCATATCTGTCTCTGAACCAGGCTCTGGGCCTCCCTCAGTCCACTCTCCAGTCTCACTCACAATGCTCTCAACATGTATAATTTAGCCAAACAATGATAATGCAAAGTAAACTAACCATTTCTGAGACTGAAGAATTATGATGTGTACTACAACAGGACTGAGTGCATGATAGTAAATAAATACAGATAGAGACAGCAAAAATTTATCATTTCAGTCTAACACATTGGAATGAAGCCTTAACAATTACACCTATCATGACTTCTAATAGGTTTAAGTAAATCTTCACCTTCACAGTACAAATATCAGTGCAAAACAACTATTAGACAGTGCCATGGGATGGGACAGGCCACAACATTTCGGTATACACTCACATGCCTATGGGACTCCTTTATGAGGTGATGATGAATCCTTTGGCTCATTTTGAACAATTCCTGCAAGCAAGCATATTACATTAGTTTCTGGGAATACCTTCACGTATTTTTAGCCTAAAACATAAGTAAAAGAGAGCAATCAATAGGTTAAAATCCCTATTTATCAACTCCCCCAAACTTAAGCTTTTGCTTGTCCTCAAGAAAATAAAGTAATTCCCACCTCCACAAGAAAAAAAGACATTTCAGCTGGTGTAAGGTGAATCAATCAAGCATCAATTGGGACTAACAATTACCCTCAACACAAATGAATTATCAACAACAACATGTTATGACCTTTTGAGTACCATAGTTCTTATGTGACACTAGAGCATCAAGATTTGAATCAATTCATCAAGGAAGCTCGCTCTATCATGTAGGTCATTGTGTATCCCAAACTCCTCCTCCTCAACTCTCCATGAGCAAATCTCACTTTAGAATGTAACACTCAAAACAAGGACTGTGAAGAAGTGCGCTCATCACTCTCAAAAGATTGCCACAAGTACGAATCTAAGTATCATAAGCTTGCCCCTTATGTAAATCACCATTAATATAAGATCACTCAACTTGAAATCATACAGGGATTTTGTGGGGATGTAATGAAGGCTTTTGGATCAAGGTAGGACTTATCGGGCTAAGATGGTTTCATCTTTCCTTAAGCACTCCATTTTCTCATTTCGGCTCATACTTCCTTGACTTTTTGAGTCATTCTCTTCTTCCTTAGGGGAGCTAGAGAGACATGATGTCACTCTTTCTTACTCATGACAATCATTTTTCTCCATCTCTCATCATTCCATGCCTTTCATCATTGCGTTCTTTGAATCCCTTCAACTTTCACTTTCTTTTTGATATATTTCTTTTTTCCTTTTCTTTCTTTTCTTTGCCTTTCCTTTTCTTCAATTCTTTTTCTTCTTTGAACCTTTCATCACTTTCAAATAGACGGTCTCTCCCCCAAACTTATGTTTTTGCCAATTGTTTATCACGAATGCTAAGGAAAGATCAGGAGCCAAGAGAGGGTCATTATAAAACGGATAAAGGCTTGTAATGTGGCTATTGAATGAAAAAGGCTTAGCTCAAAGGGGTTGACTAAGGATATCACATTGGTAGGCTACGGAAGATTTCAAGTTTCAAATTAGACCAGGAGAGCCTACAATCATTTCTCAAGTCGAGCTCCTTAGGATTTCGCCTAGATAAATATTCAGGGAAAGTTCTAGACTTATTGGCACGGAACATGGACTTACAACTCAATACCTCACCTCTCACGCTGCTGGATAGTTAAAGAGAACAGAGTCGAGGGCCCACAACAGCCCTGGCTAAGTTTGAAAATTACAAATGGTCCAAGGAAACCACTTGATGATTGTTTTAGTCAACTCAAGGGTCTAAAGGTCACAACTAGAGCTATTATTTGCCAATCAACTTGTTTCTAACCATAAGGTCGAAGGTAATGTGTTAGTACCAAGTGAAGCTGCTTGAGACACTTTTATTCATTACAACTATATATACCCAAACAAAAAGAAAACGGACTCAATACATTAAGAAGTTTGTCACACCATCCCTCGTTGGGAAGAGCCACCCTGTTCACACAACATCCACCTCTGGAAAGAAACGTGGCATTAAGAAAACCAAAGGCTTATTGTTCACACAAAATGTAAAAAAAAGCTAAAAACTTAAAAAGAAGCTACTAAAGGAAACAATAAGCTATGCTACTAAGAAAAAAAAAATAACGAAAGAAGTTATGAAGTAAACTACGGAAAGTAAAATGAATATGTACAAAATGGAGTAAAACGAATATATACATAATGGAAATGAATATATACATACCAAAAGTGAAAATAAAGATAAATAAAGATAAAGAAAAATAGTATAATGGTTATTACATACCAAATGTCATCAAATCAAAATGGACCACCCCCTCCCCCAAATAAAAAATAGCATTGTCCTCAATGCTACTAGAAAAATAAGAATAGGGAAAAGGGTAATAGAGTAGAGAGAACTCCCTATGTTATCTCTTTCTGCATCGGGGCATGAACATGAGTAGGGTCCTCAGACTGCATAGGGTCATTAGCACCCTCCGTGTCCTCTAGATGGAATTCTACATCCTCTGACGGTGGGACTACGGGGTTGCTGAGCATCTTGATCAGCTCCTCAGCAGTGTGTGAAGTGACAGCTGGGTTCTCCGACAAGCCAGTTGTTGCATCTGATGCCTCATGTTCTACTGCATATATTGTTGGGGTTGTCTCCTCCATGAGCAGGTCCAGTGGGATATCTCCAACATAGGAAATCTTCTCCACATCCTTGCTCAGCTTCTCCACTAACTCCTTTGATACTTGAGTCTTCCTCATATTCTTCACCTGCTTCCCTAATTCTATGATAATCTTACCATGAGCATCAAGAGTCTCTCGAATCTTCTTTTGTTCATCAAGAATATTCTTCTGGTTGTCCAGAATCTTCTTCAAGGAGTCCTCAACTAATGAAGGTAACTGAAGTTGTGATGGGGCTGACGACTGTGTTGCCACTGTACTGGATAGGACAGTCATCTTTGTGGTAGCTACCTGCAGTCAGTTGTTGAGGCTTGATAATGTTTGTGAAACCCACAATGCAGTCTTAGGGTAGGTGGAAGATGAAGGCAAATATAATGGCACTGAGATGGATGGCCTGGATGATGGAGGAGGCATGGCAGTTAAAGAACCGGCTGCTGTGGAAGGCTCTGATCCGGTGGCCACTTCCCTTGGATCTTTAGACTGTCTAGTGGAGGTAGTGGGTTTACCCTTGGCTTTAGGGTTGTCTGCTCCTTGGAGGTCATACTAGGAGAAAGGTTTTTTTGGTTTCACCGCCACATCAAATTGCCTCTTCTCTACCCCTTGGTATTCGGGATACTCAGTAATGAATTTGGGGTAGGTTTAACATATTTCTTCTTTGCCAACAGCCTTGGAGATGTGGAAGGACATCACGTTCCCCACATTAATTTGATACCCCACCATGATGGCAGCTACCAAGATTGCCCGGGTTAGTGGAAGGACATTATCATGCTGGCAAGGGTCAAGCCGGATGTACACGAATGTTGACCACCCTTTGGCTTCAAAGTTAAGGGTGGCTCTGACTATTGGAACACCGGAAGTGAGCCATACGGGCGTTGTATTCGGAATAGCTAATATTTCAACTAACCGACGAGCTGCATCATCCAAGGCTAGCTTCTTCAGGTACTGCACAGCCTCAACATCCTCAAGTCTGGCATATTTGTTCAGAGTGTGACCATCAAACCGGATTTTCAAGTTCTTGACCTTCGTCACCATAGTACCCTTTTTTATATGGGCAACATTTGCATATAACTCCTTGACGAGGAATTCATTTGCATCCACCACTTTTCCGGTAATATACTTCCATCATTTTCTCTCCTCAAATTGTTTTTGGACATTTGGATTTTGCGGAAGTAGGTCTCTTGTTATGAATTGTCTCTCAAGAGTAAGAGACCATCAAACCGGATTTTCAAGTTCTTGACCTTCGTCACCGTAGTACCCTTTTTTATATGGGCAACATTTGCATATAACTCCTTGACGAGGAATTCATTTGCATCCACCACTTTTCCGGTAATATACTTCCATCATTTTCTCTCCTCAAATTGTTTTAGGACATTTGGATTTTGCGGAAGTAGGTCTCTTGTTATGAATTGTCTCTCAAGAGTAAGAAACCTTTGGGGCCACCATTCCCGGAACTTGGCATAAGCTTTCTCGATCACAAATCTATTGGCCCACATCTCGGGCTTCCTTGACCTAGCCAGACCTCCCACATTAGTATCACCCCATCTCCCGTCATCCGGGACCTCATCTTCATCATCTACATTCATTGGGGAAGCTGTCGAGGAAGGTGTTATAGCAAGTAGGGAAGATGGTTTCGATGCCTGACTATCTCCCTCTGATCCACCAGACAAACCAGAGGAGGAGTTAGGTTCATTGACTAGGTAGAATGGTTGTGATTGCACCTCCGGTTGAGGTTGTCCAGATTCCCTCTCAGAAGTCTCCCGGGATGGGAGGTGATCACTAGTGTCCGAGGAGTCCGGAGGAGGTCTAACGAGGGTAGTCATTTTGCCCACTGCCCTTTGGACTGAAAAGGGCAAGGCCTACTTTCCTTTACCCCAGCCTCGGGAGGATTCTGCCCTCCCTTTGGATGTGTCACCTCTTGATACCCACTTTTTCCATGTATATTTAAAAAAATACATATATACTTTCAAAGTAGTGCATGAACATTAATTAGTATTTTTTTCATAATTTTCTGTAATTTTAAAAGATTTTTAATTAATTTATTCCATCATTTTATTATCTAAATAATTATTAATTGCATCACAAATAATTTTATAATAGTTTTATTTTCTTAATTTTCTCATTTATATTTATATTAAGCTTTAATTACTTTATGCATAATTATATTTACATCTTTACCTTATAATTGCAATAACTTTGCAATAATAGTCCATGTATGCATAATTACTTTATTTTACACGAAAAATAACTTTTTATATTTTTACAATATCAAGTAATTGTTAAATCATTTTCCTAAACAAACAACATTTTTCATCATTTATTAATTATTTTTTATAAATTATTTTATTAATTTAAGTGGGTATTTAAAATATGGCCTTTTTTTAATTAAAATTTTCAGACCTACCCAATAGCCCAATTATCCTAATCCATAACCTGACCTAATTACCCTACCGGTCCATAACCCGCCCCAACCTATATTTAATCCTGGTCGTTGCTCTCAGAAGATCAACGGTCCAGGATTCATCTTCCTTTTTTAATTTTCTAAACCTCCTAACCCTTCCCTCATTTCCGCCAACTCGCCGCCTCTGGATCCATGCTCTCCTCTCTTCTCTCTTACCCTCCTCTAACCCTAGCCCGCCATCACAAATCCCCCTTGATTCATGGGGTTTTCCTTCGATTTCATGCCTTATCTGGCCTCACCTCTCTACTGGTTGTATGATTTCCATGTTACTTTATGTGAATCTTAGAGGATCGAACCAAATCTCTTTCAAAGTCTCTCGTTTCTCGATTATTCCGTCTATGTTCACTCTGATATCTGTGTGTATGAACATCTGGTATTATTAGGGTTCCAAATCTCTGGTTCAAACCAGATTTGATCCTATATTTTCATGAACTTGGTTATTTTCTGTTTAAATTCATTTAGATCTCTTTAGATCTGAAGAGATTTTGTGCTTATTTGGTATTTTCCCCCTAAGACTTTTCTGTTTTTACCATTATTATCGACCGATTTCATTTACCCTAAAAGCTAGGGTTTTGGTTTTAATGGATTTCTGCAAAAAATTATTTTAAACATTTAAGTGTTTTCATCTCTAAGTTTTGTTTACTTTTTCAACTGATCTCTACTTAATCTAATTAAGCTCCATATATTTGTCTTTGTAGTTCTTAGGGTTTCGATTATTTGGCAATTTATTCTACTGTTCTTGCCCGTTTACCTTAACTCTAACAATTAAAGTGTTAATTGATTTACTTGTCTGAATTAGGGTTTGAATTTGGTACATGTATTTCCTTGTTAAGTTATGACTTGTTCTTACCTTATTTATGTACGTGTACTACTGGCTGATTTTGCGTTCTGAATCCTAATTGATTTTGGAATTGGTTATTATTTTATTTAACCTCATTTTTAGATACTGATTGATTCCGTGTGAGATTTTCCTGGAATTAAGTGGTACTTATTTGATTATGTCCTATTAATTGATTCATGTTGACCGTAATTGATTGATTAACTGATTTTCATACCTTATTCGCGTGTAATTGATTTTCATACCTTATTTGTTTTACTTTATCATATGCTATAAAAACTCTTCCCTAGCCCTGATTTTAACACACTAATACGTTTTACAACTTCCTCACTTAACAACTTAAAAACTCTCAACCTTTCTGTTTTCTCAACAAAAAAAAAATTTAAGTTCTCTTTTTGTTCTACTGTTCTAATTTCTACACTGTTTGGCTGGCTGGAAGCCAAGGCTAGATTATTTGGAATTCTAGTTACTATTGTATTACTGTTTGCTTTCTTCTCGACTGGTATGCCTTAACTCCTAGTATTCTATTATGTTCTACATGTTTTATTCAATTAGTCTATTTCAAACTTCAGCATGATTTTGTTTGCTATGTGACAACCTGATTCCACTTAGTGATACTGTTAAGCTAAGATATCTTCAATAATGTGAAACTCTTCCTAATTCAGTTCCATGTTCTGATGTTTGCTAGAAACATGTGATCAATATGTAGTTTAATTCATAAACCATGTCTGTTCCACTTAAGTGTTCTTACTTTTGTTGTTGCTTTGAATACTAGTGTGAATGTATAGTTTAAACATATGCCAATTTATTTGAACTGTGTTCTTAACATGAATTCTGTTTGTTCTTGGTGCAGTTCTTTCTGTAACCTTGTAATCTTAATCTGTTTGCCTATGAAGATTAAGCTGTTTTCTAAAACGGTCTCCCTTACCCTTTATGTAATTATTTTCAAACTTCTAGTCTTAGTTATTTAGGTTCCTGCCACCCCCAGTGTGAGCACTACCTAGGGTCCTTGAGACTCCTCCGAACTCTGACACATTGGGGCTGGTCTTCCAGTCTTTTATTAACTGTTTCTTTAAGTGTGGTTATGGTGTGAGCATTGCCCGGGGTCCCTGAGGCCCTTGGTAACTTTGACACACTAGGAACCTATTTATATGTGCTATGAATGAATCCTCATTTGTGCTTCAGAGTTGCTATGCTTCAAGGCCTGGTTCCCAGGTTTATATTGGGCCTGCTAAGTCTCCCTATAGTGTATAGGATATTGTCATGTTATTTATTCATTCTCGGTTGTAATAATCTATGTAATAAATAGATTTGGGGCTTATTAGTAAAATCAGGGGGGGGGGGGGGTTTCCTTATATTTTTGTCAAACTTGGGTAGAAGTCCTGCCTATAGGATTGTTTATGTTGATTGAATCGTGTGAATGATATTATCTGTTTAGAGATCAGGCCTATAGGATTTTTCTAACTGTTCGATTTCGTATTTTTATACTTGCATATTAGAAATCCCGGTATAGACTTTTTGCACTAGAATCCTGTTCATAGGATCCATACATATTTTATAACTTAACATGCATTAGTGACCATGTCTATAAGACTCCTGGCAAGTTGTTTAAAATTCTGCCCATATTCAACTTAGATAGCATACCTACAGGAGGTAAAAAAATCAGTTTCAACTTAGATATCATGCCTATAGGAGATAAAAATTAGTTTCAATTTAGATACCATGCCTATAGGAATAAAAACGAATCAGTTTCAAAGCCTAGAAATCATGTCTATAGAATTTAAATTCATAGACATCATGACTATAGGTTGAAATCAGTTTATAAACTTAGAAATCATGCTCATAGAGGTTTAAATCAAGTCAACACATAGAAATCTTGCCTATAGGGGTTTAACTGTGAAACCCCACGTGTTATTTTTCTCTCTTCTCTTACGTAAAATACGTAACGTGGCGTGGTTATATAAGGTATATATGATTGCGTATAGCACATTGGGAGAATAAGACTGAAAATGTGTAGTAATATCAAGGAAACAAAACTAAAGCTTTAGGTCAAAGGAATCCCTTAAACAAAGGTTTGTGGTTAAAGAAATGACTCGGGTAGCACCCCGCACGTTCGGAAGGTTTAAGTTAACTTGCACCTGTGGGATAAGACTAAGAGTGTCTAATATGCTAAGAATAATGTGTTATGAGGTATTATAATATCACACAGGTCACATGTTAATTTTTGGAGTCAAGCAAGTTGCGAAATAAAGGTCGGCAAAAGTTATCGTAAATTTCTCTAATAAATTTTCTAAACTTTGGGTCAATGTATCAGATAATTTCTCCCAATATATAAAGAGTTATGGGACCTACAACCTACCGAATCGAAGTTCTACGAGTCTAGTTCGTAACCAAAAAAACCTCACATCAAACCGACATCGGAGT
>ML291683.1:0-20006 GCA_005239495.1 Nicotiana undulata
GGGGGGGGGTTAGAGTTGGGGTAACTAATAAAAAGTACAACAACCCAAATAAAAAAATTATTCAAATAAAAAAACAAAAAAACTAAAACAACTTAAAAGAAGTGTCCGCCGAAACGGTACAACCGTGGTTGTAGCGCGACTGAGCTTGTGAGGCAGAATACCAAGCAATGTGCGATCCAAGCGCGGTCTTAGCGCGGCCGCGCACCTGGGCTGAAGTGAGAGGCAGATTGCTCATCGATAAACGCAGCCTGAGCGTGGCCGTAGCGCGGCCGCGCACCTGGGAGGAAGAACACTTATTGATTTGCGCGGCGTGAGCGCGGCCGCGCACCTGGGCCTCGAATTTTTCACGTTTTTTACATGTTCCTTCAGCGTCGACTGGACTTATCACTCGCCTAAGCTCACCTACATATGTTAGTACTTACAAAAATCCAAATAACAATTCTAACTACACTAAAATCACTATGCGTTGGGTTGCCTCCCAACCAGCACCTTAGTTAGTGTCGTGGCACGTCAATTACAACAAGTCAATGGGTTGCCTCCCATGCAGCACCTGATTTAACGTCGCGGCATGACACAAATGAGCGCATTAAAAGTTCGCTCGACCTCTGAGGCTCAGTTAGATGGATCACAAACACTTCCTTGACTTCATCCATGCCCACATATGGTTTCAATCTGTGGCCATTGACTTTAAATACGTGAGAGTCCTTCTCTGAGGCAATCTCTATAGCACCTGAAGGGAGCACTTCGACAACACGAAATGTTCCAGACCATTGTGACTTGAGTTTACCCGGAAATAGCCTTAATCTTGAATTATAAAGCAACACCATATCATTGGGTTTGAAATTTCGCTCAACAATGTTCTTGTTGTGCAAATTCTTCATTCTCTCCTTGTATAACCTTGTGCTCTCGAAAGCAAGATATCGGAACTCATCCAGCTTATGCAATTTCGTGACTCTATTCGTTCACGCAGCCTCAATGTCTAGATTCAGTTGTCTCAAAGACTACCAAGATCTATGCTCTAGCTCCACTGGCAAGTGACAGGCCTTCCCAAACACCAACTTGTATGGTGACATGCCAATTGGTGTTTTGAAAGCGGTTCTATAGGCCCAGAGTGTGCCATCTAACTTTTTCGCCCAATCAGTTCTTGTGGCATTCACAGTTTTGGTCAACACACTCTTTATCTCTCTATTTGACACTTCAACCTGCCCACTCGTCTGAGGATGGTATGGAGTTGCCACCTTGTGGCGTACATCGTACTTTGCCATCAATTTCTCAAAGGCTCGATTGCAGAATTGAGTGCCTCCGTCACTGATTATGGCTCTCGGGGTCCCTAAACGGGTGAATATATTCTTCTTCAAAAACCCAATCACCACCCTTGCATCATTGGTGGGGAGTGCTGCAACTTCCACCCATTTGGACACATAATCTACAGCAACAAGTATGTACTTATTGACATAGGAACTGACGAAGGGACCCATGAAGTCTATTCCCCATACATCGAACACTTCAACCTCCTGAATTGGGTTCATGGGCATCTCATGGCGACGGGAGATGTTCCCGGTTCGCTGGCATTCATCACAGCCCTTCACCCATAGATGTGCATCCATAAACACAATTGGCCAGTAGAACCCGACTTCTAGAACTTTTGCTGCCATCCTGACTCCTCTAAAATGTCCGCCATATGCTGATGCGTGACATGCCTATAAAATAGAAGATTGATCTATCTCGGGGACACACCTACGGATCATATTTTCAACACAAATACGAAATAGATAAGGTTCGTCCCGGTAATACGTGCGGAAATCGTGGTAAAACTTTTTCATTTGCTTAGAGGAAAGGTCATAGGGAGCTATACTGCTTGCCAGGTAATTTGCAATGCCTGCATACCATGGAACTTCCTCAAGGCTTGTGGCGAGTAGCTGCTCGTATGGAAAGGTTTCCAGAATTTTCTCTACCTCAACAGATTTTTCAGCTCCTTCCAGTCGCGATAAGTTATCAGCGACTTGGTTTTTCGTGCCCTTACGGTCACGAATCTCCATGTCGAACTATTGTAGCAGCAGCACCCAACGAATCAGACGCATTTTTTACTCTCTTTTCAATCAGGTATCTGAGAGCAGCATGATCAATATATACAATTACCTTTGAGCCAATCAGGTACGATATGAACTTGTCGAACGCGAACACCACAGCCAGCATCTCCTTTTCAGCCACAGTGTAGTTCAGCTGGGCTCCACTCAGCGTTGTACTTGCATAGTAAATTGGGTGCATTATCTTGTCTTTCCGCTTTCCTAGCACTGCTCCCACTGCATAGTCACTTGCGTCACACATTAGCTCGAATTGTTGCTCCCAGTCGGGGGCATAAATGATGGATGTTGTGACTAGCCTCTTCTTCAACTCCTCGAATGCTACCCTGCAATCATCAGAAAACACGAAAGGATGATTTTTTTCTAACAACTTACACGGAGGGTTGGTAATCTTTGAGAAGTCTTTTATGAATCTCCGGTAGAAACCGGCATGCCCGGGGAAGCTCCTTATTGATTTAACTGATGTTGGTGGTGAAATCTTTGCTATTATATCAACTTTTGCACGATCCACTTCGATGCCTTTGCTTGATACTAAGTATCCCAAGACTATACCTTCTTGTACCATGAAATGTCACTTTTCCCAATTAAGTACCAGGTAAGTCTTAATGCACCTTTTCAACACTCTGGTCAGATTTGTAAGGCACACATCGAATGAGTTTCCCACCACTGAGAAATCATCCATGAACACCTCCATTATGTCTTCGACCATGTCTATGAATATGTCCATCATGCACCTTTGGAATATGGCAATTGCGTTGCATAGGCCAAAGGGCATCCTCCGAAAGGCAAAAATCCCATATGGACATGTGAACGAGGTCTTCTCTATGTCCTTTGGTGCAATGGAGATATGATTGTACCCCGAGTACCCATCCAGAAAACAGAAGTGGGAACTCCCTGCTAGTCTGTCAAGCATCTTATCAATGAAGAGAAGTGGTAAGTGGTATTTCCAGGTGGCTAAGTTTAATTTCCGATAATCCATACAAATTCTCCAACCTGTGACGGTTCGTGTAGAGATCAGTTCATTGTTATCATTTTTCACCACCGTCATACCACCCTTCTTAGGAACACATTGCACCAGGCTAACCCAGTTGCTGTCAAAGATGGGGAAAATGATTCCCGCATCTGACCACTTAATGATCTCCTTCTTCACCACTTCCTTCATATTGGGGTTCAGCCTTCTTTGGTGTTCCCTGGAAGGTTTGTGCCCATCTTCCAGCAGAATTTTATGCACGCAAAATGTCGGGTGATCCCCTTGATATCTGCCATGGTCCACCCAATAGCAGTCTTGCACTCCTTTAGTACCTGCAAAAGCTGTTATGCCTGCACATCTAACAAACTGGATGAGATAATAACAGGTAATGTGGAGTTAGGTCCTAAGAAGGCATACCTGAGATGGCTGGGCAGTGGCTTCAACTCCAGCTTCGGTGGTTCCTCTATGGATGGCTTGGCTAGAGGATTTCTATTTTTTCTAAGTGCAGGGGCTCAAATTCAAGTGATCTCTTCCAAAAACCTTTGCCCTTAAGAGCAAGCACCCATTCCGCCAATTCTTCACCATTCACCTCATCAAAATTCATAAGACATGCAACTAGAGGATCCTCAATATTCAAGGTCTCATCATCCTCTTCCAGGATTACATCCACGACATCAATTAAAGAACAATTGGTGAATTCACTTGGTCACCTCATAGATTTCTACACGTTGAATGTTATCTCCTCATCATTTAACATCATCTTGAGCTCTCCAGTTTCACAGTCAATTAGAGCTCGCCCCGTGGCCAAGAATGGTCTTCCCAAAATTATGGGAATTTCTTCATCCACCCTACAATCTACAATTACAAAATCGGCAGGGAACACAAATTTCCCTACCTGCACCAACACGTCATCAAGAATACCTGAGGGCCTTTTCACAGTTATGTCGGCCAGCTGCAACAACATAGACGTGGGTCTAGCTCTTCCAATACCCAATCTTTTATAGACAGCCAGGGGCATAAGATTTATGTTAGCCCCCAAATCATAGAGTGCATTGGCAAAAGCAAAGTTACCTATAGTGCAAGGAATTGTGAAACTCCCTGGGTCAGACAACTTTTCAGCCACGGGTCTTGTTACAACAGCACTGCAGGTCTGAGTTAGAGTCACAGTGACCAAGTCTTGGAAGTTGAATTTGCGGGACATCAAGTCCATCATCATTTTTGCATAACCAGGCATTTCCTTCAAAGCATTAATCAATGGAATATTTACCTGAATTTGTTTCAACATTTCCAAGAACTTCTTGTATTGCTCTTCTTTTTGGTACTTGGCCAGCCTCTATGGGAATGGTGCTGGAGGTCTCTTCTTCCCAGTGATTTGGGATTTTTCTTTGTCAGACACTACCTCCATTACCGGTTCCTATGTTGTCTCAGCTTCTTTCTCAGCCTCATTCTATGCGTTGGCTTCTTCCTGGGCAGGTTGCACCGTCACCTCGGTCAATCCCGCTGAATCATCCAGTTCAACGGGCACTGGTACAAGTGTCTCAGCGAGTCAGCTTTATCGATCCCTCTCCTTTTCCAAGTCTAGGTCTCTGCCATTACGCAGACTCACTACCATCATCTCCTTTAGGCCCTGATCTTTTGGATTTACCTAAGTGTCTGCAGGAAACGTCCCATGAGGACGATTATTCAATGACATCGAAATCTGACCCATTTGAACTTCAATATTCTTTATGGCTGATTCATGTGCATCTACTCTTTCACTTATTTTGCATTCAATCCAATAACCTGCTGCATCATTGCCTCGAGCCTAGAAAAACCATCTTCCTTTCTCCTGTTATGTTGCTGTTGAGGTGGATGATAACCCTGTTGTTGATTCTGGTTGGTGTAGCCCTGTGGCCTTTGGTAAGTCTCCATATTACCGTGAGGTCGCATGGCTCCCATATTTCCGTTATTATGGTGTTGCTGGCCTGGCCTGTATGGCTGATTCCGCTGGCCCCAATTCTGACCGCCATATCTCTGTCCCCCATAGTTGGACACATAATTCACGTTCTCAGGATAGTGTTGGTGATCACCCTGAACATTCCACTAGCTACCAAGTGGGTGACTAATGCACGAAGTGCATAAGCCCCCATTGGTTGTATCAACTATGTGCACCTGCTGCTTCTGACCTGACTCTTCCACCTTTTTGGTGAGGATGCTCATTTGTGTCATTAATGTGGCCATATTTTCAGCAAGAGAGTTGGCTGGATCTAAAGCCACTGAGTGCACTACTGGAGTGATGGGTGCGTTTCTGGTTGTCCATCCCGAATTATGTGCCATCTTGTCGAGCAGGACCTGACTTTCTCTCCATGTTTTGCTCAAGAATGCTCCACCAGCTGAAGCATCAACATTAGCATTTACGCTATTTGGCAGACCCATATAAAACCTCAGCCCCAGCATCTTCCCAGGAATACCATGGTGCGGACATATAACCAACATCCCCTTGAATCGTTCCCAAGTTTCTTGCAATGTTTCTGTTGGTTTCTGTCTGAAACTCAAGATTTCATCAATTTGCTGAGCAGTCTTGTTGTGTGGATGAAACTTATTCACAAATTGCCTGACTAACTCCTCCCAAGTAGTGATGGAATTAATAGGGAGTGCATTTAGCCAAGTGTGGGCTACTCCTGTCACAGAGAATGGAAACAACAACAACTTTATTGCTTCCTGAATCACGTTGTGTTGTCATTGTGTTTTGTAGATTGACAGGAAATTTTTCAAGTGTTGTTGAGGATCTTCAATGTATGACCCCGAGAATAGTCCTTTGTTTTGCAACAAGTGCAGCATGTTGTTTGTGATTTGAAACAATTCAGCTTGTATCTACGGGACTACTATCCTTGTGGCCATATTATCTGTCGTGGGTTGTGACCAGTCATATAGAGCAGCCTATGGCATAAGAGGCTCCACTAATTGCGCATTTGGGTCTTCCACGTAATCCCCATTATTTCTGTTATTCACCAGCTCTACCATGTCTGGTTCAGGTTGTTCAGTTGAGTGTTGTTGTTTGCTTTTTCGGTTGGCCCGATTCAAGGCCTTAAAAACTTTCTCGGGATCTGATAATTCTTCAAACACTTCACCAGTTCTCGATGATTTTCTAGGCATGCACCTGTACAACCAAGTTAGCAAACGTTAAAATTTAGATGTATTGATTGAAAGTGAAGAAAATTGACTACACCAAGAATTTTTGTATTTCTTTCAACTGTAATTGATAACACCGTTAGTTCCCCGGCAACAGCGCCAAAATTTGATCACGCCCAACTAGCCTTATAAAAAGGACTAAGTGATCGTTGTCAATATATTCTGGGTATTTAACACAGAGTCGAATCCCACATGGAATTAACCTATCAATTACTGTTATCGGACTCACTTAATTCTACGTAATCAACTTTCAAGATATTTTGAATATTAATTGGTTATTTGTCTACTAACTATTACTGAATAAAACTATTTAAACTAAGAGATAAATATGAATGGGTTGTAAACAATAAAGAGAAGGATCTAAGGTTATGATTTCCCCTATTGACGGAATCCCTTCTTGTTATGTTTCATATAGATTTGCCTAATCGTGTCTATCGATCATGAGCACTCTTACTACCGTAAATCTCTCCCGAGTAATTACGACAATTACTAGACACACTCTCCCTAGATACTCTAGCTGGCTTTTATTACAGCTCACTCAGATCGCACCCAAGGTTTCATTATCCCTAATCCCACCTTTAAACCATTGGTTATTGATTCCTCACATACGTCGGGAGTGATGTTGTTCAACAACTACCTAAATATGCACTCTCTCCTGAGTAATACATACTAATTAGGCACAGCTAATTGAGGATCCTTTCAATTAACTACAACAAGAACGTAATTGAACAAATAGAGATTAAACTTGGACAAAACTATATTATCATAACCATAAGTTCATCCTTCAATAGGTTCCATCAAAACCGTAGACTAAAGAATTAGCTACGCATAGTTGTTCTCATAATCACAACAACAAAATTCATCATGAATGATCAAAACAAAAGGAATAGACATCGAGCAAAACAAAAGATGGCATAATAACGAAAAGCTGAGATATCCGTGACTGATCGAGGATCACGGCGGAGATCTCGGAACAGATCAAATAAAGAACGGTTATTTAGCTAATCATGGGATTTCCGTCTATAATTAGAATTGTACCATAAGTGGAATCCCTCTACTATATAACGAGGGGTTCTAATCATTTGTAATCGTCTAACTTTTGCATATGAAAGCAATAAAATACTCTTATACTCTCTTGTTCATCAGTTTATTTCATAACTCTATTCTCAACCGGTTCGAGGGCGATCTAGCTCGAGGGCCGAGTTGCATTTCAATACTGGTTCGCTTTATTTTACTGTTAACTACTATCATTAATCATCGTATTTATCAATTGGTACTTGGTGAAATCACGTGTCCTTAAAACCACTTATAAGTTTAATTGTTATCCGATTTTAAGGGTAAACATACCGCAAAACTGAATGTTTTTGATGTCGAGTTTGTGTTATATTTACTAACTCCTTGAAAAGACAATTATAGTATAACTAAAATAACATTTGTAATTAGTGTTCACAAATTTAATATAGCTTTTTTTCTTTTATCTGGTCTTGAATAGTATCTACAAAAACTATTGCAGATCAATGACACAGTTAAGTAAATGAATAATCACCAGCTGTGGGGGGGGGGGGGGGGGGGGGGGGGGGGGGGGGGGGGGGGGGGGGTGGAGAAGGGAGAGTAAAAGTGGAATCAGGTGATGTGGATATCTTGTGGGGAAAAGAGGAAAATCAGCAGTAGGGGAGTGACCAAGTACACTCTACCTAACGCCAAATCAGTCGCAGGAAATTTGGGCTGCCTCTTTCTCACACATTTTTCTTGTCAATTATTTGCCCTAAAGAAAGGCCACAGCTACTTTGCTGTCATTTCTTGTAAAATTGTGGGAACCGTTTTGACAAAGCTGATGCTATGAAATTGTTGGAGGAATTGAAGAACTTGTCTTCAAGCTTAGGATTTTTTTTTTTTTTTTAACACAACTAGCTATAGATATAATCAGTAACAAAAGAAGCTTTTACAATAACTCTTTGTAACTCCTACCCTTAAACTCATAAACTGACTAAGCAAAAGACTTAATTAATCTGAGGACGACTAAATATGTATGCAAACACCCCCATTATAAAATATGCAAGTTTGACATAAATGTACTCAAAATATAAAAGATAAAAACTAACTAAAAATTGTAGTAATTAGATGTCTTGTAACTTTACAGGACAAAATAAAGTCATAGTGACTACCCACTTGTCATACGTCAAATTAGTGTATGATAATCTCAAAGGAAGTTTATTCATGCCCTGGGATTGCCCTATTAGTTCCTTTTCACATGGCATCGTTAGGAAATTTTTCTGGAAACTGGGCACTGGGCAGCTCTATCCCACCACCCTCTTCTCTTGCCAACTTCATGTTTCACTTCTTGCTTTGTTTCTCTCACATGTTGGGCTGTAGGCGGAGCCACCGTTATAGACTTATAGTTACATTTTCATCAGAATTTAGTAGTTTTGGCTCCAATTCTATTATCATTAATGGCAAGCGATGCGGTGCGGTGCGGTTGCGGGGGAAACCCGTATAAACCAGCGAAGAACTCAACCGATCCCGCCCCGCACAGTATTTTCACCCGCGTCCGGGAGAAACATATGGAATTCGATTTTTTTTATAACTAATAGTCTAAAGTCTAAACCATATGAAATTCGACTATTTCGACAAGACGCCTCATAGAGTCTGGTACTATATTCTTTCTTCAATGTTTGGTCAATTTTTCACCAATTATATATATATATATATATATATATATATATATGTGTGTGTGTGTGTGCGTGTGTGTGTGTGTGTGTGTGTGTGAGAGAGAGAGAGAGAGAGAGAGAGAGGGGTGGTCCGGGCTGGTTGACATGTGGGTCAGATACCGGTTCTTGTCCGATTCAGTTCATTGGGTCAATGCCCGGCCCAGACCCCTTAAATTAATGGGTTGGTCCAGTTAGGATTTTGTGGGTCATGAACCGGTTAAAGAGTCAATTTTAATGAATTATGTGGGTCGATTCGTGGGTCAACCCAGCCCATTTGACATGTCTACTTGTGGGAGAATTGCAAATTTAGATTTGGAGGGTCACGGAATCTTTGACCAAAACAGAACAAAGAAAAAAAAAGGGAAACTTACACAAATGTCCCAAATAAATCTCAACTTACCAACCTCTAGCCATTAGTCATAGACTTACCAAAACTAGCCAACAAAAATTGAAAAACCAAATAATAGGGTTCTTTCTCTCAAAGAATCACATGCAAAAATCACCTACCATATTTTTAAGCGTGATTAGATACATTAGATACAAGACGAAAATGAAATTTCATGGACGAGGTGGCAAATAAGGTGATGAAATACAAAAATCTATACAATATTCCAAAAATCTAAATAAAAAAGGAACTTTTTCAATGGGTATAAATGAAATTCATTGAAAATATATAGATAAGTCAATATACAAAATTTGAGGAAGATTGGAGGTGATTTGGACTGGTTTTGTATCAAAATTCGTAATTAAATCGAGTTCAAATAAAGTCTTCTGCGACACATGTATCAAACATGTATCTCACTCACAAGTATACATAGATATACATGTGATACACAATTGATACATATGTGATACCCAAATTATACTCAGTGTGATACACATTACATTTTTTTTCATGTTCAACTTTTACTTCGAATTTTCAATTCAATCCCCTCAAAACTTCATCAAATCGTCCCAAAATTGAGATTCAAGCTCCTTAAGTTGAGCCCAATCTATTCTAATAACAACCACTCAAAACAAAGCAAAAATTTGATATTTTTTTGCTACAAATAGCTAATTGGATAATTTGGCTTATATTAGTAATATTTTATCAGTTGGCCAATTTTTATAATGAGCTACTTATAAATGGACATAACTGATAATTTCCCAAGAAAAAATAGGAAATAAAATGTGCTAATCGGTTAGTTAAGGGATTACGGGTATCTTTGGACTGGATGAATACGCCGGTGGACTTTCTGATACATTCAGTCATAAGTTCACAATCTTGGGCATTTTGACGATGAAATTTAGGTGGGCTTATTACTAGATCATTGGCCTAAAGCTCATTTTACGTTTTTATGGTCTTTAAAATGTACTTGCCCACGAACACGGGGCAAGTGCACAGATATCTATTATCAAAGATGTTATTTAGATATTAGCCGATATTTTTTTGTCTTGTAATTTTAGACTAAAATTTTAACTTCGGGATAGCTCAGAATATTTTAGTGCTGAAAAATTAAAAGTTAGAATGCACTGGCTAATATCTAAATAGCAGCCTTTAAAGTGATTAACTGGTGTCCTTTCTACCACGAACACTGCGATACATTCGGAATGGGCCCCGTCTTCTTTCCATTGGCAGAAACATATAATTTGGAATAGGAGTGGGTGTTCCTTCGGTTTGGTATATAAAAATAATATTTCGATATTTCGGTATTCGATTTATCAATTGTGTATATCAAATACCGTATCAAAATAGTTCTTGTTTGGTTCTTACGGTTTCGGTTTATCTATTTGAATTATAAATTTCTATAAGATAATAAGAAATGAAACATCAGCCATGCATTAAAGAGTGATGTAAAACATTACTAGAGTATTTCTTTTAGCTTCCTTTTTTGCGTATAAGACTGAGGCAGCCAAGATTATTAGTTGATCATTACAGCCATTGAACAATAAAATGTAAAATGGACCAAAGCAAATATATGAAACGAAACTTCCTAGGTTGGAACATATTCCCCATTGCTTAAGGTTTTTTGTTAATTCTAACTCTCGCTTATCCAGTTTTCCTTCTATAAGAAACAAATGTTCTATTAATACAATCCAGAGGCACTTTTCATGCCATAGAATCAGTAAAGATGCAAGCAACAAAGTAACGTAATTTCTGCACTTCTGTTGTAAGCTCAAAATTGTACACTATGCTCTAACGTATGGCAATGGTCGTGAGCTCTAGCTAATGCCGATTTGCCATGACAAGTGATGGGATCCTACCAATTGGAGTTAATTTTATATATGGTCATTGAACTTTTGGGTTTGTTATTTATAAAAGTCACTTTTCTTTTTTTTGTTACGTAAAATCGTTTAACTTTGTGTTCATTATACAAAAGTCAATTTCTTTCTTTTGTTACACAAAAATCATTTTAGTTATCACAAAAGTCACTTTTTACTTGAAAAGTCTATTATGCCCTTGATATTATATAAACCTTCATATTTATGCAATACCTTCTTATTATATACTACTATATAATATATTTTTACCTATGTATTTTATTCATAAATTAAATAACTTAATATTTTATTTTATTTTTATAATATATTCGAATATTTAATTTATTCTTAACATAAATTCTCAAGATATATTAGTAGCGTTATAAAATAACTTTTTTTTAGCAACTTTGGCCGATATGCCCTTCCGACCTTCAAAATACCGACCACACGTTAATGGTCGCGTTTTGGACGGTTATTGGCCATTACCGACCAACTTTGGCCGGTTTTTTCGGACGATTTTTCCCGAATTTCTAAAGTGTAATTTCGCAAATAACCAATTGCCCAGGTAAATCCCCAAGAAAATATTCCCAGCTAAATTCACATGTAGAGTTACCTAGGGATTTTCCTTCGGATTAACATATGATTTTTTTCTCATTTTTCTTGTTTTCTCAAACCCAGCCAAAGGAGCACATCTAGTTGACAGACTCTCATTCTTATTTAGAATGGAAAGATCTTTCAGTTTGTAAAATCTTAAACTTAAGAGCTTTATCCATAAGTAACGAGAGGAGACTTTTAGAAAACCCTCATGCCTTTTCTAGAGACATAGATCTTACTGCTGCCTCTGAGTATGACAATCTAGTCTTCTAGGCTTTTCGCTTTTAGAACCCTCTTTCTATCTGATCCATCATGCGTTCTTTATCATATTCCGACGAATTTTCTCACGAAAATGTACTTGCCGATTTATTTCTCTACTAATATAAATTAAAGTTACTGACAAATTTAATAACATTACCAATACATCTTGAAAATTAACGTTAAGAAAAAATTAAATATACGAATATATTATAAAAATAATAAATAAAACAATATTAAGTTATTTTATTTATAAATAAAATACATAGTGTAGACATCGAAATTTTGAGGGATCAAGCCAAATTCTAAAATAAAGATACTACAGGACTCTTGAAATCTTAGGAGTCTATTAGGATTTTTTGGAGGTTACTCTACCCTAAACCCTAACTCGCACCTATATAAAGAGATACATATTCCCTTGAAGAGGCATCTAAAAAAATGGAGATCATCTCGAAAATCCCATAAACCCACGGGATATTCACAAAGAGATCAAGAAGCGGCCGGATAATTCTTGATAATCAAATAATTCAAGAAGATCCACAACATACTTCACGGATGTCAAATAAATCCATGAAAGCCCGCATCATCCTACGTTCGAGAAATACGCTGCTCCAGTCCTCGAATCACGGAGAATAATTTGTAAGAAGAATCAAGGGATAAACAGAGTTGTAACTCGCAATGTTTATCAATAAATCACTTTATTCTTTTGTGGTTGCAGTTTACTTTTCGTATGTCGAAAATTTATTACAAACACACAGGTACAAATATATTATATAGTAGTATATAATACAAAAAGTATTACATAAATATGAAGGTTTATATAATATCAAGGGCATAATAGACTTTTCAAGTAAAAATGTGACTTTTGTGATAACAAGAGCAAAGTAGAATGATTTTTTTGCAACAAAAGAAAGAAAAGTGACTTTTGTGTAATGAACACAAAGTTAAATGATTTTTACGTAACAACAAAATAAAAAGTGACTTTTAGATAACAAACTCAAAAGTTCAATGACCATGGATAAAATTAACTCTACAAATTGCATGCCTTCTGCGAAACTATGGCTTCTTCAACCAAATCAGATTAACTTTCCCTTGCCGATAACATGCAAATTTAGCTTAATAGCAGATTACTCTAGCACTAAGTACGGATGACATAGAAACAAGCGAAATACCCAAATACCAATATTTTAATATCGAGGATCGTATCGAAATACTGAACTTTTAAAAATTTCATACCGAATTAATATTGAAGAATCAAAACCGAAATACTGAATTAATTCTGCTCAATTCGATTTTTTGATTTTTCGAATTTTATGTCCGCTCGTAATTTGGAATAGCCTCAAATAATTTTTCTGTGATTTTGTCTCTATAAGTTAGACACAATGAATTTTACTGATGCCTGATTTTATCCAATCAAGTGTCAATTGACTCTTGAAAAGGTAAACAAACATGACTGAGAATTTAAGTTGGAGTAAAGTCATAATCGGATGTGCAAAATAAATAAATAAAAGAAACCATACTGGCCATTCAAATTCATACTATAACGACTCCCAAGGGTCATAATCTCACAATTGGAAACAAAAATATTTCACATGGAAATGGATGCGTCAGTTAGTGGGCTGGACTTTTGGAGTTTTCACGGATTCTCTCGTGTGTTTACTCCGCCTAAAGACTATAATATATCTATTACGTCATCCGGTTCACAATAAGTAATTAATTTTTTTTTTGTTTAAAATAAGTGTCCATTTATATAATCAAGAAAGAATTCAATTTATTTTTATACAATAATCCTTACGTACATATTCCTAAAAATATTTTTTACTCACCACATTAAATACTCCCTTCGGTTCATAATATATAAGTGACCAGTTTCCTTTTTCATTTTGGTTCAAAATAAGTGTCTAGTTATGTAATCAAGAAAGAATTTAATTTTTTTTTATAAAATAACCCCTATGTACATATCCCTAAAAAAATTTTTTACTCCTCACATTAAATAGTTAATTAGGGGTAGTTTAGTCATGCTAGACATTTTTGTATAGAATTTACTATTTTCTTAATGGGTGTGCTAAAAGCAAACTGGTCACTTATTGTGAACCGGAGGGAGTAGTTAATTAGGGGTTGTTTAGTCAAATGGTGTTTTTGTTTTAGATTGGTCAGAAAATAATGTGGATTGACTAATTTAGTTTTTGAAACAAAAATTGTAGTACTTATTTGTATCAACAACAAATGATTTATTAAAAACTAAGTTAATTAATTTGAAAGTCAAATATATTTTGGTAAGCAAAATTATCCGTTAGAAATTCGTGGCTAGTATCCAAGTGGACCAAGATAAAAACTACTATTCCTAACAATTGTTACCAAGATGACGGATCCAGCCTGGTATACTGAATATTATACACTCTACTGATTGTAATCTTAAAATTCCTTAATTGTTTCGAGGAATAGATAAGCCAAACAAACAGTACTTAGTATTTTAAACTGTGTATTCATGATCTCCATTCTTTTTTTCTCTTATTTCTTCTCTCTATATCATCGTCTATGGGCAAGTGTCAAAAAACTACCGATTATCACACTTAGACCCTAAATAATATAATTATATACTACGTACCTATTAGTATGGAGCGTCTAGTTTCAGAAAATGAGGTGGTCAAGCCATCATGAAAAGAAGAACCTAACACTACACGGCTAAACCGGTATTAGATTGTAATATAATATACAATTCCTACTAACGCTTTTGCAAAAAGATAGCATAAATAAAGAAATAATGAGAGGAAATTAGTTAGTGCCTTAGTGGAAGGTCATGAACGTGAAGTTGAAGGGAAAGAGCATTAAGCAGAGGCAGACCGACATTCTTCCCATATTCTACGTCGATTTGTCAATGGACATCTTTCGTTCTTAACTAATCCATGATTATTATTTTGGTCAAGGACCTTATTTTTATTTTATCTCCCCGGAAAAATGGAAATTTTATACTATACACTCAGACCTTTTTATTTTACAGTATTTCTATATAACAGATAGAAATAGCGTTGAATGGCCACTTTTTATCATTGATATTTAGTTTTTATTTAATATCTTTAATGCTGAGCAAAAATAACTCTACTCTATTAAAATTAATACGAAATAACGTTTTCACCCTTTATTCATGAGTGCTGTGTAAATATTAATAACATGGTGTCCTTAACATTTACACTGCACACATGAAGTTAAGGATGACATGTCCTTAATATTTACAGTGCACATATGAAGTTAAGGACATGATATCCTAAAGTATAACAACAGAAGGTGCAAATACAGGACACTTTGTCATTAATATTTACACAGCATTCATGAAGTTAAGGACATCATATCATTAATATTTAAACAGCATCCATGTTTAGCACAGGGGTATTTTTGTCCAGACGGGTAAAAATTTATTAAGCACTGACTAAAGAGTAATACATTTGAAACAATGGCTAAAGAGTAAAGAGATCTCTATTTAGTGACTAATTGTGCACTTCCTCATATAATAACACTTCATTATAAAAATTATATTTTTAAAAATAATAATTTATATGTTATGTTATAATATATATTTTGTATGATAACAGTTCGGTGTAATATTCAAAAGATGTTATTGATATTAATTGTAGTAGTTTTCTTTTTAGACATTTCTCCTAATGCGTTCCCAAGTTACCAAGTATATAATGATGAATCTACGAAAAATACCTCGCCGCCTAGCGGCTAGCTAGCTACTGATTTTGCTGAATATATTCACAGCTGGGTATTTTGTCCACATGTAATAGTGCTTTAAGCTATTGTGTTTTGTTGTTTCTGAATTCAAATTATATGTTATAAAATGAGAAGATTATGAATTTAAGATATATGAGATTAATATAATTTTTAGTATTAAACTCATTATATTTTTAAAATTATAGGTTTATATCGATAAGCATATTATAAATTTTTAATAAATATTTACATATAAATTTATAACTCAAATCAAAAGTATTGAGTCAAATTTTAACATATTTCAGTTTAATATGCTACTTGTCTTATTTCTAGATTGTTGACTTATATTTTATGTAAGACTTTACTAAGTATCTAATTTCCTTTTAGCACGCCCATTAAGAAACTATTAAATTCTAAACAAAAATATTTAGTATGACTAAACTATCCTTATTAAAGTATTGGTTACATAATTATACTTCCTCCGGTCTAAAATAATTGATATTTTGACATTTTTTTGTGGTCCAAAATAAGTGATTTTTCGGATTTCAAGAATGAATTAATTTTTTTTTTCCTACATTGTCCTTGGAGTAAATAGTGTTGGAGTATGTGTTAGGAGTATATATGTGGGACAATAAAGGTTAATATGGTCAAGAAATCACTTATTTTGGACCGGATGAAGTATTGAGGAGTGAGAATTTTTTTTATGAATATAAGTAAAAGAGTAAAAATAAATTAATTTTTTTTATAACACAACTTGACACTTATTTTGAATTAAAAAAAAACTAAATATTTATTGTGAACCAGAAGGAGTAGCGAATAAACTTCAATTCTTTGGGAATGGATCCAAAAGACTTTAAAAAGAGGAGAGGAAACTAGTGAAAAGATGAGTTTGTTAAATCAATTTCGCTCGTCATAAATACATGAAGTTCTTTCGGGGGAAAGAATATAAAAATGTAGCAGCATCTAGACTCATACATTAAAGGTTTTTACTCGCCGCTTGTTTGGATGGTTGTTACATATTGTATTATATTGTATTGTTATTTTAAATCAGATATTTATTTTGATTGTTATTAAAATTTTATTATATTATATTATTAAATTTGTGATCACGTAATGATGAAATGTGTCACTTTACGTATTGACCGATTTGGTGTAATCACGTTATTACTTTATCTTTTTCTCTCATCCCACCCTTCATTATTGTTAAATAATTTATTTTATCATTTACCCTACCTTTTTATATAATAGTTTTACCCATATCATAATTTTTCTCTATAATATTGCAAGTTTATTCTTCATATCGATGGTGTAAGAATTGAGAGTGTAATTGGGTGTAGTTATACAGTTTAGCATGTTTGTCTGGTCAAGTAATTACTTGGTCAGCATGATTTTCGGTGTAATTTGTAATCACAACCTCGAGGTCGTGATGCCGCTTAACATCCACTTGCTAGGCAAGCCGACGTGAGATAATTAAATAGCCAATTTTTAACAGTTTAGACACAATGATGATATACAACGAGAAATAGAAACCCAATCTGATACAATGACAATATAAGTCATGTTATAATATCTACTCCCAAAGATTCGGAGTCAGGAGTACACGAGCAACTAGAAGTTCTACAAATAGAGTCTGAAGTAAATACAACTATTTATAAGGAAATGAACAGTAAAAGAGGGAAGGGGAATGGGACTTCAAGGTCTGCGGACGCCAACAAATCTACCTCAAGTCCCCGTATGTAATGATTTGAGGCGACGCACCTCACGCACCGCTGGGACAAATACTAGAATCTGCACAAGAAGTGCAAAAGTGTAGTATAAATACAATCGACTCAATGTACTCAATAAGTGTAGAGTCTGAGCTCGACGTGGTAGTGATGAGGCTTTGACAGGACACCTACATAAATAAACATGTAAGCAATAATAGAGAATAACAACGTACAAACCGGGAGGGGGCATGAAAAAAAGGGTAAAGATTTGACAACTACAATAGGTATGTAATCACGTAATAGTCAAATAAATCATCAACCAATGATATGAAAATGGCACGTTATCACCCTTCGTGCTTTTACTCTCGTTCTTACCATAATGATGATATAAGCAAAAAATGAAATGGCACGGCATCACCCTTCATGCTTTTACTCTCAATCTCAACATGTAACAATGAATAAAAGAAGTGAATGACACGACATCACCCTCCGTTCTTTTACTTTGTTCCTCGGTACATAATAATGAATGAATGAGATAAGTGAAACGACATCGCCCTTCGTGCTTTTACCCTCTTCCTCATCATATAATAATGAATAATGTGATAAATGAATCGACATCACCCTTCGGGCTTTTTACACTCTTCCTTACAATGAAATGAAGATAATATAGATTCGGGAAAATAATAATGTGGAGGATGTATTTAACGTCAAATATGAAGCCAAGATAGCAAACTTCAACTTCCAAAATACTCAACAATTATGAAATAAGCAATAATCACGGAAGGAATTATCAAAGATGTAATAACCTAACCTAAGCATAGATATCATAATTAAAAATGCAATAAAACAGAATGAAATTAAACAAGTTCCACCCGCATACTTTAACCCAACAACAACGCATAAGTACTCGTCACCTCACATATACGTTGTACCCACATATTAAATACGTAGCAAGTAGACAAACAAGTCATAATCCTTCAAATCAAGGTTAACCACGACACTTACCTCGCTCCGCAATCAAATCAAAGATCAACCGGGGCCTTTCCTCTAAAATTTACTTTCAAACCAATCAGACCAAAAATAGTTCAAACTATTCAAAATAAGCTTTAGAAACTACCCATGGGTGAAAATGATTCAATCTTTAATGATTTTGGAAAAAGTCAACAAAAGTCAACCCCAGGCCTACTTGGTCAAAACCCGAGAATCAGATCAAAATCCAGTTACCCACTCACTCCCGATCCCGATTATGTAATTAGTTTTACAACTTAACATCAATTTGAGGTCTAAATCTCAATTTAACAAAAATCTTAATTCTACCCAAATCTCTAATACGAAAGAGCATAAATTAAGGTTTGGAATCTATAGGTGTTGATGGAAATGACAGAAAACGAGTTAAAATATACTAACCTATGAAGTGGGATGAAATTTCATCTTCAAATCGCTTCTAGGCCGAGGTCTAATGAGAATATGTTGAAAAATGAAGAAAATCCCGTCTTTGGGGTATTTAATTGACTAGGCGTCAGGCCTGACGCGATCGCGAAGCACAACAACCTTATTGGCCTACGCGTTCGCAATGTTCCTCACACGTTCGCGGAGGCTTCTTCCCCCTGACCTTTGCATTCGCGAGCCAAGGCTCGCGTTCGCGTAGAGTAACAACTCAATTCCCAGTCCTCCTACTAACACTACGTGTTTGTGAAGGACATGTCGCGTCCACGGAGGGTAGACCTCCACTACTCCGCGTTCACGGAAAATAAATTCCTCCCCAGCACAGTCTCCTCTTCACGATCGCGAAACACAAAGTCTCAGGCACCATATATCAGCAAAATCAACATTCTTCTAAGTTCAAACTCACTTGGTAGCCTATTCAAAACTTACCCGAACTTTCGGGGCTACAAATCAAACATCCACACAAGTTTAAAAACATCATACAAACTCGCTCGTGCGATCAAATACCAAAATAACACATAGAATTACAAATCGGATATCAAAATGATGAAAATTGTAAAGAAACTTAAGAACTTCCAAATTTGCAACTGGACGTCCGAATTACGTCAAGCCAACTCCATTTTGCACCAAAATTTGCAGACACGTCATAAATAAAGAAATAAACCTATATCAAGTTTCGGAATGAAAATCTGAACCAGGTAGAAACAAAGTCTACCTACACTCAAACTTAGGAATTCTTTAAACCTTCAATTTACTAGTTTTCAACAAATCACATCAAATCAAATTAGGTATTCCGAATTCAATTTCGGACATACGCCCAAGTCACAATCACGATACGGACTCATCAGAACCGTCAAAATACTAATCCGAATTTATTTACACAAAATATTGACCGTAGTCAACTCAAATAATTTTTAAGATTAAAATTCACATTTTCGCCAATTTTTTAAATAAAAGTTTTCTGGTAAAAGACACGGACTGCGCATGCAAATTGAGGACAGCTAAACGGAGCTATTCGAGGTCTTGACGCACAGAAATAAAGGCTAAAACTCAAAGTGACTATCGGGTCATGACATAATTGAGAGGTATAATTACACTCTCCAATTGGGGGGGGGGG